>JASDQU010438410.1:47668-62362 GCA_032191745.1 Picea mariana
AGGAGGGAAGGATGCCTACTTGTTCAACGATTTCTTTTCCGGATATCATCAGATAAAGTTTGCATTAGAAGACAAACATAAAATGAAATTTGCAATAGAATGGGGAAGCTACCAGTACACAGTGATGTCTTTTGGGTTAAAGAATTGACCTATTGTATTTTATAGATTAGTTGTCGCAATCTTTAAGGCGTTTATTCATCAGTTTCTTGAAGCGTACCTAGATGATTGGATTGTCTTTAGCCTACTAAAAAATCACATAGAAACTCTAAGGCTGATGCTTAATAGACGTATAAAATATCATATTTCATTATATTTGAAGAAATGTATTTTCTGCACACTGTTCGGGATATTTTTAGGTCATGTATTATGCAAGTAAGGTTTGTTAGTTGATCCAGCCAAGATAGAAGCAATTGTTAATTTTCCACCACCTGAATCAATGAGATAGTTGAGAAAAATGTTGGGTCACATAGGTTACTATCGAAAATTTATTAAAGGCTATGCACATATTACAACCCCAATGGATAAGTTATTGAAGAAAGAAGCTAGGTTTCATTCGAATGAAGATTGGTAGAAAGGACTGGACGTATTGAAACAAAATTTAGTAATTATGCCCATTTTGGTATTTCCGAATTGGAAGAAATATTTTCATGTTCATGTGGATGCATCATTGATAACACTCAGCACAATGTTCTCCCATCCTGGAGAGGGTGAATTATCTCATCTGATTGATTTTTCTAGAAGAAAGTTTTCAATTGTAGAGAAGAATTATACGACGATAGAAAGGGAAGGATTGGAAATCATTTATGCCTTGCAAAAATTCAGACATTATTTGTTGGAGTCCCACTTCAAGATGTATACAGACCATTCTACAGTCAGATATCTAGTGAAAATGATAGTGTTGGGGGAAGAATATGTAGATGGTTATTGTTGTTCCAAGAGTATGATTTGTTATTTTGAAGATGGGAAAATGGAATGCATGACCAGACCATTTGTCGTGAATATTGACAGGGAAGTCACAAGGAACCTAGACAATAGCTTACCATATGCACATTTATTTTCAATCCAAATGGTAGACGACCATTTTTTATAAATTGTCCAATACTTGAGCACAAGAGTAGCCTGATCCGATATGACAATAGCACAAAAGAAACAACTAGTGGTTAAAGCAACAAATCATCAGTTGAGCACATGAAACTTATATAAGTTAGGAATAGATGGGATATTGCGATGATGTGTGCTAGAACACGAAAGACCCATGATCTTAGAAGAGACACATGATGGACTGCATTAGGACATTATGCAGGAAAGGCAACAACACATAAGATCTTGTGCGCAGGGCTATGGTGGCCTACCCTCCATAAGAACGCAAATGAATATTTCTAGAGCTATGATGCTTTCTAGACAGTGGGAAGACCATCGTGAAGGGATGAGATGCCTTTGAATCTGAAATTTACCTTGTAGACATTTGAAAAATGGGCAGTGTATTTTGTCAGGTCGATTAACCCACCAACGAGAAGAACATGAGCTAGATACATAATTACCGCGACAAGATACTTGACAAGATGGACAAATGCAGAACCAGTTACAGATTATAGCATAGAGATAGCTACGTGGTTCTTGTTTGAGAACATAGTTACAAGGTTTGGGTGTCCTAAAGTACTCATGAGTGACCAGGGGACTCACTTTTTGAACAAGACAATTGTGACATTGACATAAGATCTTTAGATACAACATCAAAAGAGAACTCCATATCACCTGCATGAAAATGGAACTGTGGAGACCTTCAACAAGATGTTGGAGAATGCATTGACCAAGGTGTGAAACATAGGGAGAGATGAGTGGGATTTAAAGATCCCTACAATGCTTTCAGCTTACAAAACTACATGCAAGAAATTGACAAGACAAACACCCTTTAGGTTAGCATATGGTCAAGAAGCAGTCATGCCCATGGATTTTATTGTACCAAGTATGTGCATTTCTAGGATGAAAAACCTTATGGATTCCGACATAGTAGAAGCAAGACTCTCACAATTACTAGTGCTAGAGGAAGATTAGTTTATTGCAGGATTTCATTAGAAAGTACAGAAAGCAAAAGAAAAGGCATGGCACGATAGACACATCAAGCAGAAAAAGTTCCAGACAGGAGATCTAAAACTTCTCTATGACAGTAAGTTCCTACAATACCTAGGAAAGTTCAGGATGCACTGGCTAGGGCCATACGTGATCAAATATGTGATTGATGCAGGTGTTGTTTAGTTAGAGAAGTTGAATGGACAAGTCATGGAAGAACTAATGAATATGATTTGACTGAAACTGTATAGGGACGGTCATCCTTCCACGCACTAGAGGAATTGTGCATGTTAAACTTGTATCATAATGTACTATAGGAAGAAAACACAAAAAACAATTGAAAAAGTAGGTAAAATAGGAAAAAATCAAGAAACTGGTTAAGGCAAGAAGTCGAAAGTTGAGGAGGAAAAGAAGTGTACGTTAGTAAGTAAAGAGGAAAAGCAAGAAACTATCGCATATGAGAGAAAAGTAAGTATAAGGATGCACAGATGAAGTTTTCACAAACAAAGGAAGAGATCGTGCAGAGAGACAAGACCGTGCAGATGACAACTAAGAGTATTTAAAACAATCCATGAAAAGACGTGCAATAAAGAGTTACCATGATGACAAATTAGTGGCGTTGTGTAAAATTAAATGCAGAGAAACTTGACTGATTGCAGAATTGAACGGAGAATTCGCCGAAGATATTGAGTGATGGAGTAGTAAAGAAAGTAATGAACGAAAAACATTAGTGGATTAGACAGAGAGTTTAGGCATGAAGGGAAACTACAATTGACAATGTAGTGTAAAGGTACGCAAAGGTTCAATGAGGGGAGGTTATTGTTCATCAAAGATTACATAGAGAGCCTAATATTACACATATGTAGAGATGAAGTTATAGAGCCAAAGTCCATAAGTAAGTTCCAGAACTAGTTGGAAGTTGAGACCGACGTCGTAGAGGAGGATGGCACCTAAGGTAGTAGCAACACCAACCTCAGTACAAAAGAAATTGGATAGCCATCCTGCAATGTCACTGGTAGTAGAAGAAACACATGAGGCATCATCCTCAACATAAATATTCCCCAAGGATTATATCTCGTCAACAAATCCCTCATTGACACATGTCTATTTACAAAAGGAACCAAGGTAGCCATTATTTGAGCCACTGATTCGAGAGGGAGACATACTGGAAGGGGATATGTTAAGTATGATACCAGCTCTAAAATATGTTTACCATGACATCACGAGTGAAAATAAGTTTTCATAGCTTGGACCCAATAAGTTTATGATGAAATCCATTAGTTCTGAGACCCACATGATCTTCATAGAGCCACAGGTGTGGGATAGGGGTTTTTAGAAATAAGGTCTTCTAAACCTGTACGATATACCACATTTTGGATGGAGCCATGAGATCAACACGTGTGTGAAAATGTTGCTAAGTTATGTGCACAGAGGATTCATGTGGCTTGATAGGCCAGTATCCATTGATATTGATTTAATAGTGTGCATTATAGTTCTTCTGTCAAAGGGACAGTCCCCCACACCATTGTTCTTTGAAAAGAAGAATGAGAAAGCTTTCGCTGAGAGCATGAAAGAAAAATTTCATACATTCTGTGGAGAGAGCGGTATGGACATCGCTAGCATATGCGACCCGACAATAAGGTTTGTGACGCAAGCCTTAGCCTATAAATTGTTGAGGAAATGCATAATAGATCAAGTTCCAACAATAGTTATAGCTACCGCAGAACGATGTGTAGAGGGTTTCCAGATGAACTATGAAACCTTTTTATTAAACCAATTTTTGATTGACTATGAGGAAGCATAATACAAGGGGACAAATTTCCACTACTCTTGGTTACTGATCCTAATCATGGTATCAACTTGGAGGGAGCCGGATGATAGTTATTTTTTGGGCATCAAGGAGAAGCCTTGCTTATCCATGCACTATCAAAACCTTAGGTACACTGCACATAAGACGCGCTAGATGGACACTAATGTCACATTCTATATCTACAATGAAACTATCAAGAGGAGCATAGAAGGAAGATTATGCATACCACCTCAAGTGTTTGAGGCATACAAGGCTATGGAGTGTTTTAAAGTAGGGCATCACCACATGTACGTGCAAGCAAAGAAGGACCCATATCAACAATGGCTTCCAACACAATACAAATTATCAAAATAGGAGATGGGAAACATTATGCTTGATTGGGACGAGGAGTGGAAAATTCCACCCACAGAGCTAGATCCATTAGCACAACCAAACCCAAAAATATCTGACATCGATGAGGAGGAAGAAGAAGATGACGAGGATAGAGGGAAGGGACCAGAGGATCTAATGCCACAGCCTACACCGCGTAATGACAGAAAGAGAAAAGAGTTTGAGACATGGAGAATCCAACACCAACAGACCAAGCGTAAAGTTATCAAGGAAGTGGATATTCGGGCACTCACAGAAGAGGATTTGGAGAGGATAGGTGACCATGTAAAAAAAGTCACTAATGAGGGATTTCAACGCCCAACAAAACAACACAAAGAGATGAACAAACAAATGCAGGCATAGATGGAATAATTATGACAACTATTGCAAGTCAAAAACACAATACCATGGAGACAAATGGAGGATGAACCAAAAACAAACACTACTAATAATGGAGAGACATGACCAACAATCTCCCAGTCCTTGGCAATCACAGGAGAACGAAGGATGATTAAGCTAGAAATAGGGGTAATTGCATTCCCCACAACAGAAATGCAATAACAGGCCACATAATTAGGTCATATAGACCTAGTACTGTCACAACAACCAATGGAGGTATTATAGGAGCTACAGATGAGTGCAACACAAGAACTAAATGTGTGCACCAAGAAGACATCCAATGAGCTAGTAAAGTGTTGTGACATGAGCTGCAACTCTCCATTTTACCTTCTATTTTGATACTTCCCTAAAAAATGAAGCCTCCTTATTTTTTTGAGCTCAAGAGAAAACCTCATAAGTCCCTTCGTCATTCAAAAGACTCTTTTGGTAATGCATGTCTCACTTGGAAAATGAACAAGCACTTAAATTGAAATATAAATTTGTATCGACAAAGTTACTTTCAACTCCTCCAAGCAGTTCGTAGAAGTTACTTCAAACTCCTTAGAACATTTTAGAGGATTTACTTCAAACTCCTCTGAGTAGTTCAGAGGAGTTCCTTTTCATTAGTTTTGATGCATAACGTTATCATGAAAGTTGAGGAAAACTCCTTCGATCATATGAGAGGAGTTACTTCTAACTCCTTCGATATGTTCAAAAGAGTTACCTTTAACTCTTCTGAATTGTTTGGTAAACTTGTTCTTAACGCTTCTGACCTAACCTACCCGACTATTGCATTAAATGCTATTAATTAACCGTGAGGCTATATATGAAATGGGGTTGAGACTATTGTTATTCAACCATTTTCAATTGAACCAGAAAAATGAAGGATAAAGGCGCCAAGCTGAACGCCATTAAGAACCCTCTCCTATCCTTTTCCAACACATGACAACATAAGCCGAGTAAGGATACCTCTCTCTCTCATTTTATTTAAGATAGGGTTAGGTTTTTTTTGTTTTTTTTGGTTTTTCTTGCCCCTTTTCCCTAGACTGTAACTCTCCCTTTCTAGCCATTCGTCACTTCACACTTACCATGATCTTCCTATTTTTGACTAGTCTTAGACTAGTTCTCAATCTACTCCTGGCTACAAAGTATACAAACAATAGAACTTTCCCCCTTCTTAAACCACGATCGAATTTTTCCTATTCTCTCTCTTAACCATTGAAAATACCAAAACCTATCCGAGGCATAAAGGAATTTAATCCTTCCAAGATAAACAGAGTACTCTTGGTCGCTATCCTTGTTCGTGGAAAACCCTCACTCTTAATACATTAAATTTTGAATAACTCTCGGAGCATGTCAGAGAATTTACTACTAACTTCTTCGATATGCTCTAAAGAGTTGACATTAACTCTTCTGCACATTTTTCAGAATAATTGGAAACAACTACTCCGATCGTATTGGATGATTTACTTTTAACTCCTCCAATACAATCATAGGATTTCCTGGTAAGTGCTATGACCACCTCGACATGATTTAACTAACCCTTCTAAATACATATCGAAGAAGTTACTAACAACTTCTCTGATGTGATCGGAGGAGTTTTTATTAACTCCTCCGATATGCTCGGAGGAGTTGTCGTTAACCCCTCTAATCTGCATTAAGGAATTTATTTTGGTTATGCTCTGATTTTGATTGATTTTCCAAGATGATACCCAAGATTTTCACCCCAAAATCCCATTGAGCATTGTCTACTATTAACTTGACATTTACAAGAAGCAACTTGCCATGACTTATTTCCATTAATTCTTATAATTGTCTGATTATTTAATTGTTTCCAAATAACATGTTCTAAATTTATCCTATCTACATATTCAAACATGTCACCACAAAATAAGACGATGATGAAATCAATAGGGGCTGAGCCATCTGGAATCTCCCAACAAAGAATAGAGACAAAAAGTGTCAGGACCATATACGACGATACATCGAGACTTCTAGACAAAGGTGGAGAAACCTTAAAATGGGGAGAAGTATACTATATGTTTAAGAAATAAAACTTCTTAGTGGAGGTAGAGGAACCAAATGAGCTCTAGGTGTTTAGGAACATCAAAAAATCCAAAATTTTCAAAGTGGAAACACACCCAATAGTTTTCCCTTGTGCATACATCATTTCTTGGATTTTGGAAAGTGCAGACATAGATATCAGGTATGTCTTTAATACAAGAAAATATCTGATAGATTCATTCAAGACCAATGATTTAGCCAAGTGTTACCATATTGAGGATGGAAACAAAAATCTGGATGGTCAACTCCTCGGCGAGTTGGAGTTCACACCAAAGGATTTATTCCTGACATGGTATAAAGCAGACAAGCAATTCAAATATCGGTCCAAGAGTCAATACCCTACAACCAATTTAAGAATACCCTACCAATATATGGTAACCATTCTGTGTAGGTTGTACGAGGAACCAGATGCAACCCACTTTCCATTTTCATACATTCCCCTAATTTATTTTAGTGCGGATGTGGGGGCCTTGTTCAACTGGGCATACATATTGTCTGAGAATCTCAAAGATGCGATTTCTACAGTTACACAATCACAAGTAGGAAGCTTCCCCAATTTATATATGTCTCCATATCTTCTAGATATAATGTGCATCTCTCATAAGTACCAAACATGGGATGGAGTTGTTTTCCCACTAATGCCTCCATCCACATCAACTGCAAGGTGCTTTGGGAGCACAAATATCGAACAAATTATCAAAGAAACTATGAACACTTCCTTTCCCCACTGTACAAGTATATTTTTTGCACCTCCCCACCTTGTATGACCGACAAGGCCATAACAATTATATGAAGGATTGGGGATTGATATTTAAGGAACATGGTACATATATAAGGATATACGGTGCAATGAAACTACCCCATCTACTTTCTCGGTTCATCCCTGACAAGCTTGTGCTCCAGGAAGTATCATATCAAACCATCATACATGGGGTTAGAGGAATTTTATATAGATCAAAGAAATGCATTTGGTCTCCACTACCTCTTTACATTGGAAATTACTTCTTTGAAAACACCAAACAAGCCTAGGCGGAAGTAGACGTCTTTCTTTCCTACCATTTTGGAGAGGAAAAATTCAGGAGGCATGACCCCAAGAACATCATCAAATATAAATTTCATACCATGAGACTCCTGTACGAGTACACCACTGAGTTCTGGGAATAATAAGGACATCAAAATTCCAGGACTTATGATGAGTTCATTTTCAAAAGGTGGGGTCAGCCAAAAGGTAGAATCGTAGACGAAGAAGCTACAAGAGAGGCAGTCAAAAATATGCAGAGAGAGATGAAGATGAGAGATCTTCCCCCATATTCATGTCAACTCATTCGGGTTTTGTAGAAGGGGATGAAGAGTCACTAACAGATAAAAAGACAAGAGACAAAGAGAAGGTACGGAAGAGGAGGAATGATGCTAAAAAGAAATACAAATTAGAAGCTTACAAAGAAAAGGCCAGGGCAGAAAATGAAGTAAAATAAAAATCAGAGGCTAAAGAGAAAGTTGTTGTAGAAAAAGAGTTAGTTGAAGCAACAAGAATAGCAACAGAATTAGTAGAAAAGGAAGCAGCAGATAACTCCCTTGAATAAGAAAGGTAGAAAAATAATTCATATGATAGAGAAGGTGACACACACCCAATGGACTTGGATGTCCCTAGAACATCCACCACAGGTGCAAGTGCAAAAACAATGAGCAGGGGTTTAGGTCTTAGGCCCTGGGAACCTTTTTGGTCAGCCTAAATATTGGATTTACACAATTTCACATACGATATTAAAACCGTTTGAATCATGCAAGAAAGAGTAAAAAGGTTCTAGTAGCATAAGGAGCCCCTTTGTTAGTAGTAACTCAAGTCCCCATCATAGGAGATGTCAGGGAAGACCCTATGGTAATATCTAGGGTAGGATTTTCATTCATGGATGCAACTGTGGATAATATACAAAGACTATGCCAATAGAACGAAGAAAAGGAAATAAGGATCAAAGAGCTATAAGAGAGGCTCCAACAAATTAAGATTGATGAAAGGAGTATTCTCAATTTTAAGACCAACGCGGAAAAGGTGAGGAATGATTTGGAAGGTTCCATCATTGATATGTATTCCAGCCTACATCTCTTCCAAAATGTGGTTGCAATAGTTATTGAACAGAACAACTAGATACAAATGCAACTGATACAATACAACACTATCCGATAAAGGTATAAAAAACATTGATACATGGATAGTGGAGAATCCTAATGTGCCTCTGAAACTATATATTCCTTCGAAATAAACAAGGACGACAAACCTATATGCGTTACATCATTGCCAACAAGTAGGGAAAAGGGAAGACAAAGAAGTAACCAAGGCAATGGGGATCTATTCAAGGAATCACAAAGCTGCTAAAGAGTTGATAAGGAATGGTCGTCTCCCAAGATTGCATGAACTTGGGAGGAATTTGGTCACAAAAGATTTAGTGAATGCAGTCTAGGAAAACATGAGTCGAAAGAGACAAATAGTTGAAGCATCAACCTTTTTCTTTTCCGATCTTATTGATCAACATCTACTACAACCGGTGAACATTCATACTATGACACATGCTTATATGACAAGACTGGAGAAATCTATGAGTTCTCTTGATGATAGAATCTCCATGATCGAAGAAACACTGGAAAAAATATCTTACAAGAGGATTGAGTCACTGTTTAACCAATTGGAAGTTTGGACAACTTATCTCCGGAGAAAAATTTCATAGGAAAAGGACAAACAATTGTTTTCATTTCATCATTTTACTAACTACCTCAAGTTTGATCATTTTTTCCACTTTTCATGAGAAAAGGGAATGCAAATATTTTTGTAACTGCCTCTTCAATAAGAAGGCGAAAAGACAACTAGGAGTTACTACTCTTTGTATAAAATAGACTAGAGACTCCTTTAACAAGGACTTGTTTTTGGATTTTCAAGCATTCTATAGACCCAAGAACTTTTTCGAGAACTTATACAGTGTTAATGAATATTGAGAAGCCCTCAGGGCGATCATGTTGTATAAGGAATTATGTATAGAAACAGATCAAAGCTTTGAACTATTTCAAGAGAAGATATTTGTTGTTTCTATGGAGTGTAAGAATGTTTTTCTTGTTGTAGATTATTTCTTATACAATCTCTGATATTCTACAGTTATTGATATTTCTTTGAATATTTCAATGTCTTAAGTTTTGTGAGTAATTACAATATATGTTGTTGTGATCTAGACTAATATGATTATACACATATGTATGCTATTGCTTCCAATATTTCTCTTTTTATATAGCTAACTGTATTAAAGTTGTTTAAAGTTTTGGTTGCATTATAACTCACCGGTCACTTTAGCATTGCTCCTATCTAGGATATGTTAGCATAGATTATTGATAGATTAGTTGTCTTTACATACATGGTATTCATCTACATCTCTGCATTGCACCGCCCACTTCATTGGTACACCGTATCGCAACCGGTAAGAAAAACATAGGGTAACAATAAATGGCAGCCGTGCCAAATTCCGGATGGGACTCCTAATCCAAACGATGTATAGTCTAATTTGGGATGTGTACCGGGGAGTACCCATTGCTGTTATCGGGAGAAGTTGAACCAATCAATAGAATTGGCGCTAGAAGGAGGGCCATATTTTATGGCTTACATACATGAACTAAATAATAAACGAAATCAATCTTCAACGAATAATCCCAACTCACAACCTACCTTGTTTCCTCGAGTCAAGTCTGAAAAAGAAGTTATTTACGAAGACTCAAAGGATAATTTTAGAAGTTCTTTTGATAGTCTTGAAATACATTATGAGACCTAGCTTCACGTACCTCAATAAGAACTTCACGAAACCCATAGAATTACTCATGCTATGCAAAATTTCTTTGAAAATTACCTATAGCTTCTAAACTCCATAGGAGAAAAACAACCCATGTAGAATTTCCTAATACATATCCTGATTTTTATGTTGACTCCATAGACGACCTTATTGAAACTACATTACAAGAGGTCCCAGTACCCTTGAGCAGAGCTGCATGTTTCCTTATCAAACCTGAAGAATAATTCAGAGGTGAACAATTGAAAGTCACCATAGAACAAATAATGGGAGAAAACAGGATTCAGAGAGAAGTTATACCGTGATGGAGAGCCAAAAGAGATCTAAATATGTCTAGATAACTTCATGAAATGGCAAGGAAGTTTCATAAAGTTTTACCAAAATTTGACCTAGACAAACCCGGATTTCGAGAAGATCATGTCAATAATTTCTTTTTGGCCATACATCTTCTAGGTGTTCAACATGAAGCATAGTGTGTATGTTATTTCCATTTTTATGGGAAAGCCTCTACTTTGTATTTTATCCTAACCACTAGATATATAGCTGACTGGTATAGTTTTGAAAGAATCTTTATGAGAAAATTTGGAGAAATAAAAACAACTGCATCCCTCCATAATGAACTAGGATCCATCAAAATGGACAAGAGGGAAAGAGTAAAAGATTTTAACCAAAGATTTATAAATGTATTGATTAAGTTTCCCCATGAGGTAGCTCCCGCACAATCATTGGCCATTGAATATTATACAGATGCATTAACCCCCTCCATAGGGATGTTTATAAAACTATCTAACATAAACACATTGGCATTAAAATTTGACGAGGCCGAGACAGTGGAAAGAGAGTTATCTGCATATGATCAACATCCATGTTATGAAGAAACTAAGTCGTTTGGGAAGAAGCCACTACTATTAACTAATCCACCCGACAAGGAATCCAAGGATATCAATAATGTGGTTAAAATGGTTAAGAAGTTATCTAATGAAGTGGTGGACCTTAAAAATAATGTTGGTGAAGGATCATCAAAGCAATGAAATTTTCACCCATTTTTTAAGAAACCAGACAACCCACCACAACTACTTGAACCACCACACATGGCTTTTAACTTAGATAGTTTTAGTAATGAAATTTTTTGCTCCTATCATCAACATAATCACCCTAAATGAATGTGCCCTCAGTGGTTTAACTCTATGACCCTAGTAATAAACCAGTTGCTGGATCAACATAGTTTAGATGATGAAATCCATGCACAAATTCCTTTTGATACTAGTGACGAAAATCCTCCAGAATCATATATGCCCTTTTGGGACTGGTGTGTAGAATTAGACGATGAAAATATTGAAAAAATCCTTACAGGAGATACAAAGGTGGTTAAAGTCACTACCTTGAAAGGATATAACTTGCACATAAAAGGTTCACCATCTGATCCCCCATCCTCCAAAGAAGAAAAAATCCCCCTTAGAAAAATAACACCTCCCCCTATTATCCCAAAACAAAGCAACACAGTTCTAGAAAAAGTAATAATAAAATTGGCAAGTYTRCTATAGAARATAAAGATAAACCAAGTGTGTCTAGCATTGTTGGAAATAATGAAAAGGTGATTCAAGGAAAATCTGGACAAGCTAAGATTGATTCAAATTCACATGCCCTAGATTATAATGTAATCAAAGACATGAAGAATATTAAAGATAATATTTCCATGTTTGATATTTTCTCCCTCCCACAACAACATGAACTTCTCCATGATGCTTATAAACCTCATGAGACTCAAACATAAACTATCACAGTTGTTGAAAGCTTAATCCTTGGAAATGATGCACAAGAAATCCACACAGTAGAGATAACATCAGCTATACATGCAACAAGCATATGTGCCTTTTTGAAATCTCAGGTACCAAATTTTCTTCTTACTAATGAAATTTTTAATTTCAATGTACATAATTATTTGGTAGATTTTGGTGCCTCTTCCAACATCATGCCTTTTTCTATTTGCCAAAAAATAATGTCATCCCAAAAATAACAAAAACAAGGATTGTCCAATCAGATAGGACAAATGCTAAAGTAAAAGGGGAACTCAAGGATGTGTTGATCATATTTTCATTTGATCCCAGAGTTCATCAGACTATAGACATAGTTGTGGTATACATAATATAGAATTATGGTTTTGTATTGAGAAGAGATTCGTCAGCCAAAATTCAAGTTTATTTCACTACTGATTGGTCTCATCTGTGGCTACCCTATAAAGGAAAAGCCAATCAAATATAGGTTAACAATGAAGCACACATGAAGCACACAGTGACAAAATTGGAGGGTAAAAATGAGCCCATAAGATTTTCTCATTCCATTTTAGGGAGTTATTTTTTTGAAACTAATTATGATTTTTCCAAATTTCAGACTTCTAAAATACCATCAGAACTACAATCAGGCCTACACCCACGAATACATAATGGTTCCTTTCCAATACTTACTAACTTATGATTTATTTGGACTAACAAAACTAACACTCCTGACATGTGGACCATGTTCTTTGATGACTCTAAAACATGAGATGGAGCTGACATAAGATGTGTACTGATTGACCCCAACCAAGGAAAAACACTCATATCATGTTGTTTATAGTTTGAATGCACCAACAACACTACTGAATATGAAGCCTTAGTGCAAGGCCTTAAAAAGTCCATCGACCTCAAAGTAAAATACCTTAAAGTGTTTGGTGATTCTGAGGTCATTGTTCGATAGGTAAGAAATACTATTCATTGACCATCCCTACATCTAAAAGCCTATCAACAGGAGGTATGGAATCTACTTTATTCATTTGATGCATTTGATATTAATTCTATACCTCGTGATCAAAATACAGATACAAATATTTTCTCCAATGCAACATCTAGATTTATGCCTCTTAATGATGGTTTTTCGATTGCAATGATGTTTAGGCCATCCGTACCAGACAATGTCACGAATTGGAGAGTGTTTGACAGTGATTCTCAAATGATCAACTTTCTTACTATTTCTGACACTTTCCAAGATTCAGTAATTGATGATGAAGTACATCAACAAGAGTTGCAGAATTATCAAGAAAGAACTGATAAGGTGAAGATAAATTGTGTTCCAAAGAACATTTTGAATCTTGAAAAGGTATTTGATTTACAATCCAAGTTCATAAGGCCAACCAATCCGAAGACCAATAGCTCTACTATGATGCATTTCTTGGTCAATATGGGAACATCTGGACAACCTAAGTATGTTAACCTGGGCACCTGCTATTCGAATTAAGAAAATCACACATTCACAGAATCATTCAAGAAGTATAGAGATGTTTTTTCTTGAACATATGAAGACTTGAAGACATATGATACATGGATTATACAACATGTGATTCACATCAAAGAAGTGATCAAGTCATTTCAGCAGAATCTTAGAAAGATACATCTGAATCTCAAACCTTTGATACAAAAGTAACTCAAGAAGTTGTTATATGCCTGAATAATTTTCAAAGTAAGACATTTGACTTGGGTATATAATATGGTTCCCGCAAGGAAAAAGTCGGGAAAAATAAGAATCTGTATATATTTCTGTAATCTAAATTGTGCTTCTGACAAAGATAACTATCCATCTCCCCCAGTGGAACAAATCCTACAAATTGTCTGCGAGTCTCAGCTATTCTCTCTATTAGATGGATTTTTGGGATATAATCAGGTTCTCATGGCAGAACCAGACTGATTAAAGAACACTTTCTGAACTAAATGGGGAACCTATTCTTATAGAAGAATTCCCTTTGGTATTATGAATGTAGGAGCTACCTTTCAAAGGGAAATGGAAATTTCTTTCAAAGGATTAATTGGTCAAAGCGTGGCGGTTTACCTTGATGACATAATTGTTTATTCTAAAAAAAAAGAATGCCACCCAAAACATCTGAAGCAGATTTTCGAGCATTGCAGAAAATATGGGATCTCACTTAATCCTAAGAAAACTATATTCATTGTTTCAGAAGGTATTTTATTGGAACATGTTTTTTTGAAAGACGAGATTTTGGTGGATCCAGAGATAACCAACGCCATTCTACAAATTTCTCCACCACACAAAATAAGTCCATGCATTCATTCTTCGACAAGATAAATTTCGTAAGAAGATTCGTTCCGTATTTTTCCAAAATTCTGAAACCTTTACAAAAGATGATTA
>JASDQU010438411.1:1816-32384 GCA_032191745.1 Picea mariana
ACTACTCAAAGGATTTCCTTATTTTCTCCTTTGCCTCACCTGACACAGTGGTTGTTGTTCTATTATAGACAAACGACATTGGGCTAGAGCAGCCGATTTCTTATTTCAGCCGAGCATTGAGGGATGTCGAAGTCAGGTATGACACTATGGAGAAGCAGGCCTACGCTCTGGTAAAATCTCTCAAAGCTTTTAGAACCTATGTCCTGCAGTCAAAAATCATCGCCTATGTCCCCTCGACTGCTGTTAAAGACATTCTTATTTAGCCTGACATAGACGGGAGAAGGAGTAAATGGATAGCCAAGATTATGGAATTCAACATGGAAATAAGGCCCACCAAATTGATCAAAGGACAAGGTTTAGCCAAACTGTTGGCTGAAGAAAACCGCCAAGCTTTAGGGATAAATTTCATCAACGAATGCTCAGGTATTCAGCAGGATCAATTGTCTGACATAGACCCTCAAAGGGAGCCTCCATTGGCTCGATGTCCTTGGTATAAGGATGTCATATGCTTTCTGCAGGAGCTGCAGCCTCCAGACGGCCTGCAAAGAAGCAAAGAACAAGCTCTGAAGCTCAAAGCATTCAGATACTGTCTGATTGATCAAATGTTATATTGGAAAGACCCCCTGGGGGTGCTTTTAAAATGCATGAGTCCATAAGAGGCCGAAATGACCGTGGTTGAATTTCATAGCGGCCTGTGTGGAGGGCACCATTTCTGGAAAGCCATAGCCCACAAAATCCTCAGAGCTGGATATTACTGGCCTACCATGTTCATTGACGTCTGCAAAAGGGTCAGGGCCTGCATCAAATGTCAAAAATTCATAGGAAAGAAGTAGCTCAAGTCTATGTCGTTAAATCTGGTGGTGGTTTCAGGACCTTTCCAGTAGTGGGGCCTAGACTTCATTGGGAAAATTCACCCTGCTTCCAGTGGGCAGCACAGGTGGATCCTGACTGCTATAGATTTCTTTACCAAGTGGATTGAAGCTATCCCTACAAGGAGTGCTTCCCACAAGGTAATCATTGGTTTCCTGGAGGACCTCATCACAAGGTTCGGCTGCCCAAATAAGATTGTCACTGATAATGCAGCCGCTTTCGGGTCTGAGCCATTAGCCAAGTTCTGTGAACAGTTTGGGATAAAACTGATTCACTCCACCCCGTATTATCCATAGAGCAATGGTTTAGCAGAATCCTACAACAAAAGCCTGATAAGGATCATCAAAAGGCTGTTGGAAGACAACCAGAAGGCCTGATATTCCAAATTAAAATTCACTCTATGGGCCGACCGAGTGACCACGAAGAGATCTATCGACGTCTCTCCTTTCCAATTAGTCTATGGAGTGGAGGATGTTTTTCCCTCTCAGTTAGCCCTCCCTGTAGCGAAATTTCTCCAGGACCATCAAAAGGAACCTGATGACATGATCAGAAGGATTCATCAGCTAGTGGAAGTCCAGCAAGCTAGGGAGCAAATAGTGGACATAATTCAAGACCATCAACAGATGATCAAGCAGGTTTTTGATAGGAAATCCAAGAAGGAGGAGTTCCAGATAGGGGACCTGATACTGAAATGGGATTATCCTAAGCAAGACAAGGGAAAACATGGTAAATTTGAAGCCATGTGGGTTGGGTCTTTTAGAATCTCTGAGAGTTTCTCAAATAACACATACAGGTTGTAGGATTTGGAGGGTAGAGAAGTTTTTAATAGCCCAGTGAATGGGCATTTTCTGAAGAAATGTTTTTTCTGAGCCCTCGGTGGCTCCTATGTTTTGTAAATATTGCCTTTTCTGTTCTTTGTTTTTACTTTTAGTGCTTTGGCTTAGTAGGTGACTCCATAGCCTAGCAGCAAGGCACTAGAACTGCAAATAAGTTCTTAGAGCATCGCGGGGACGACTCTATCCCCCATGGAGCCTAATGTTAGCAACAATTATGGTATCGGGGCACAAAGTTACATAGGTCTGCAGGATCACATGATAAGTGCCCAAGCACAGCACGGGAGAATCCCTGTTTTTCCAAGTAGCAGGTCAAGCAAGCGGGCAAAATGTCGTCGACAGCATCCAAGGTCTATTTTGCGAAGTAGATTGACGGTCGGTGGGTAACTGCAGTCATCCGAGCCATGCCAAGTATAGCGCAGAAGTTTTTAAAGAGGTGAGCAGTCAAAAGTCTCCTTGGAGAACTCGAGAAGTAGCGAGGGCCGTTGATCGCGATCATTAGATGCGTGGGTTCATTTCTTGAACTCAGGGTTCGTAAGTTCGGAGGGTGGACCATATCCTTTGGTTGCGTGAGATCGTGAGTCGCGAGAATTGTGGAAAGGAAAAGAGCCATTGCCTCTCGGGATTTCACGGAGGGAGAATGCCAAGGTTCGACACTCCAACTCGCGAGGTCGCGAGTTGCGAGAGGTGCTAGCACCTAAGCCTTAGCTGACAGTTACGAGCGGAGGGCACCGACAGTAAAAAGGGATAAAAAGTGTTGTCGAAAGGATCTTAGTCGTCCATCTCGGAGAAGTACGTGGCGCACGATCAGGCTCCATTGCCTCCTTGCGCTTCGTGACTTTGAATAACGAGGACCAGCCTCCTCCCAGCCACGAGATGCGAAGCACCAAAAGCATTCATAACTCAGGCCCACAGTATTGCCGAAGTGTTTTCAGTCGTCCATCCAGAGGGGACACCTGGAAGCAAGTAGAGCCATCTCGGTGCCTCGCTCATCGCAACTCCAACGTGCAAAAAACAACTCCATCATATCTCGATATGCGAAGTAGCGAGAGCATTCAAGACTTGGGGCCCACTGCAACGTCAGATGAGTTTAGAACCGTAAGATTTGAGGGACACATGGCACCAGATTGAGCTGTCTCGGCATATCGCTCATCACGATTTCGAGGAAAAAGGAGCAGCCCCTGCATACTCGCGAATGCCAAAAAGCGCCATGGGAATAGGCACGTGGTCACAGCCCGTGGGCACTTAGAAAAAGAGAGGAGCTGCGTAAAGAAGGCCAAAGCACCGAGTTTAGTTACAAAGGGGATCGTCACGGTCTCCAAGTGCCATCGGGTCCGATCTCCATACTGTTTCTCGCCTGGAGTAAATGACGATAGGAGCAGGTGGTTGAAACCTCCTGTCATTCATTAAGTGAGGGGATGGAGGGTCTGGCAAGCCGTCTACCCAAAGAAGTCCTGTGTATCAATTTTCTCAAAGGCACCATGCTAAAGTCTTCAACTCAATAGAGAAGTCTGTGCACGCTAGCCCAACACTTAATGGCTCAGCTACCCTCCTTACAGGAGCCATGCGTAGTTAAGATGGCACTTAAAGAAAGATATCAGTACGAGTTTGACTGAAGGGACATCAAGCTTTGAGTGACTGTACACGCCTCTGTGAGGTGAATTGTCCTGGGTATATAGACTTAGTTTTTGTATTTTGAAAGCATCGATGGTTGAGCAGAGCTCTCGGGTGTAAAGTTTTAACGAAGCACTGATAGCCTGGGTATGTATGGACTTTTGAGACTTCTTGCCTTATGAATGCCAGTTTCTTTCATGTCTTTGTTTACACTGGGTTATAGCAACTCGGAATTGGAGGATCCAGTAGAGCTGTAGCTATTATAGGATGATGTTGTAATGGATCACTGTAATAGTTGTGTTGTCTCTAATCGGTTCTTGTGATTTTCCTAGCACTGAGTGACTTGGAATTGGAGGATCTAGTCAAGTCCCCTTTCAATTTCTTGAGACCCTGAACCAAGCGGATCTTGCATTCAGAGTCTTTCTCCTGCAAACTACCAAAAGCCTATTGCCCAAAGTTGTTTGTTCACCTTTCTTACTAAGTCTTCCACCTGTTCATCTTTTAATCAACCCACTGGCTGAAGTTAGGTCGAGACCTCCTTTGTTACTTATGCACCACACCCAGTCCCTAAGTTAGAGTAATATCTCCTTGAGTCTTTATCTCCATTTGATCACCCCTTTACAAATAAATCGTGACATTAAACTGATGGGTGTCGGGCTCTGCTCCTGCAAGCAATCCAAGAGTGACTTCCGACGCTAACACCAGGTAAGGAAACCAAGGTGAACATGCAACTGTTGGTGATAAAACTGAGGTTGCCATGCACGAGTGACTTCCACTAGTCTAATTGAGTGTAACTAGCTCTGAATTGAAGAGAAACACCTTATTTTGTGGGGGAATATTCTCTAGAGAGAATATTCTCATCTAAAGAATCACTCTCAACATTATACTATCAACCTTAGGAAAATAATTACCTAGGTGAGTGTGTAATATCCCCAACACCCCTCCCAGAAATTACTAGGGTGTACATGATGAATGGGTCCTAAAAACCAAGGGATTGTTAAGTACCCATTGTACAATGCATATAAGAATGAAACACTAAAAAATTAGATGAAAGAGGGAAAACCTCATGGGAAAACCCCCCCTCAAAGTAAAATGCATAAAAAATGAAAAAGGAAATACAACTTCTAAGCAGTTGTGTCCTTCACTCCAAGACGATCGCGTAGGAAGTGGAACTTATGCTTAGTAAATGTCTTGGTGAATATGTTTGTAGTCTGTTTGATGAATGGAAAGTACTAAAAATTGATGATCATGTCATGTACCATCTTTTTGAAGTAATGCATAAGAATCTCGATGTTTTTGGTCCATTTTCACTACACTAGGTCTCTGCAAAACTTGAGAGTACTCTGATTGTCACACTAGATGACATTCGTATGATGAAACTGGATGCCAACCTTTGTGAGGAAGTTGTAAAACCAAAGTGCTTGAATAGTGATATTGATCGCTCCTTTGTACTTGGCCTCTGCTGACAATAGAGATATAGTTGAATTATTTTTGTTCGACCAACAGATGGGACTGGAACCCAAAATAACAATGTACCCAGACATGGAATTTCAATCTATCCTATCACCATCCCAATCAGAATCAATGAATTCAATGAGATCCAATGCACAACCTTCTACATAGTGGATCCCAAAACCTATGGTTCCCTGAACATATCTAAGGATGTGCTTGGCATCCTTCCAGTGTAGCTCATGCGACTCTTGCATGTACTTAGAAACTCCCCCTGCTGCATATGAGAGATCTGGTTGAGTGTGGGTGAAATAGAGAAGGCTCCCCACAAGTTGTCGATACAAGGTGTTTTCCACCACTGGTGTATCCATTCCATCCTCAAGTTGTACCCTAGATAAAAAGGGTGCGGTTATCCGCTTGTCTTTGGTCATGTGGAATCTAAACAAGAGATCCCAAGCATACTTATTCTAAGAATATATCTTGATTCCTGAAGCATCCTAACTGATCTTGAGACCAAGGAAATAGTGCAGTGGACCCATGTCCATCATAGAGAACCTATCATACAAAATTTCTTTGACCACAACAATTGTTGAGGTTGAACTTCCTATGATCAGGAGGTCATCAACATATAGAGGTGGGATCATCAATGAGTTTGAGGTCCTCACCATGTAGACGTTCAAAGATGATTTTCATTTGACAAAGTGTTGAGAGAGCAAGTAGGAATCCATATTTTCATACCATGCTCTAGGTTCTTTCTCGATGCCATAGAGGGATTTATTCAATCGACATACTAAGGATGAGGTTTGAATGAACCCTTATAGCTGCTCCATGTAAATATCTTGTGAGATATCCCCATGAAGAAAATATTTCTTCATGTCCATCTAGTGAACTTCCCACCTCTGGGCTACTGCAATGACAAGGGCCAATTGGATGGAGTCCATCTTTGCTACAGGATCAAAGGTCTCATCATAGTCTATCTTGTGGATCTTTTGAAAACCTTTGGTAACCAATATTGCTTTATACCTTATCACTTGTTTGTTTGCTTCCTTTTTGGTTCTGTAGACCCATCTACATCTGACAATATTCATATCTAAAGGAATCGGAAATAGATCCCAAGTCTGGTTCTCAAGGAGAGAGTTATACGCCTCCTACATGGCAACTTCCCAGAAGAGATTCCTTGCAGCCTTTGCATATCACTGTCGGCCTGAATCTAGAACCATATAGAAATTCATGGGAATCATTGGTTCGGTAGATGTGAGTGCATGAGGAGGATCCTCAAACTAAGACCTTGTCCTCCTCTGATCTACTAGATCCCCCACAAGGTCACATGTTGCTTGTAGGGTGGTTTGTTCCCACTTGGGCATATGTGGTGGAAAAGCATCTGCATGTTAATCATAGACATGCTCATCATCTTCCAAATCATATTCAGAACTCAGATATGAACCATGATCTAAGTGAGTGGACTCATCATAACTGATGTCTGGTGAAAGAAATGGTACAAAGGTATCTACATGTGGCTTTGATGGTGCATGCAAGGGAGTTTCCTCAAACTAAACACTACTCTCAATGATGATCCTGTTAGTGGAGGGATTAATTAACCTATAACCCTTAACATTATCTAGATATCCCATGAATATGCATGCAATACTTTGTGGATCAAATTTTTTCCTCTTTTGAGAGGGTATGTGGGCCCATGCACGTGATCCAAATATTCAGAAGTGGGTGACTTTTGGTTTGTTGTCTCTCCATGCCTCAAAGGAAGTTTTGTCCTTGACATATATGTGTGGATATTCATTATGAATGTGGTTGGCATAGTTAAGTTGCTTATCCCAAAGCTTGGGTGATAGAGATATTGCATGCAACATGCAAGTGGCCATCTCCTTAAGGGATCTGTTCTTCCTCTCTGCTACTCCATTCTGTTGTGGAGTGTAAGGTACTGTGTGTTTCATTTGTATACCTACCTCTGAACAAACACATTGGACATATTGGTTAACATATTCCCCACCATTGTTTCTATGGAGGATTTTTATTTTTCTCTCAAACTGAGTCTCTACATGTGCTTTGAAGTATTTGAGATGCTCAAAAACCTCATACTTCTACATGACAAAATACACCCAAGTGTATCGTGAGAAATAATCAATAAATGTAAGCATGTACCTTAATTTGTTGATTGATGGATGAGAAAAGGGTCCTATCATATCAATGTGAATGAACTCCAAAGGAGAGGAATCCCTCCAGGCATTCTGTTTCTCAAACTTCTCTTTGGGATGTTTTCCAAGAACCCATCCTTGACAAACTCCTTTGGAAAAATGTATGTCAGGAAAGTGAGTGACCATTTCTTGTTTGCATAGTTGTTGCATGTATTTGAAGTTTATACGGTTGAATATCTTGTGCCATAATCTACTAGTATCATCAACATACGTCAATAGTAAATTAGAATCAAATTTAGTAATGAACTTACTAAAAGTATACAAACGATATTGGTGTTTTACCTCACCAACAAAAATCATGGATTTACAATGCAGATCAGATATGGTTACGAAATCAAGTCTCAATTCGACCCTTTTTCATGTACCAAAATGTGTTATCTGATAAACTGAGAGTAGATACACGGATATTTTTGGAACATGCAAGACATTCTCAAAACTTCTATGTGGTATTTCTAATCTCCCTTGGCTAATGACCTCATCTGGGGTATCATATCCCATGAGGATGGGAGGACCCGTGCATGTAGGAATAGAAGATAAAACATTCTTTGTTGTTTCCATATGGTGGGATGCACTTGAATATAAGATCCATGCATCATGGGAAAAGTTTATGGAAATCAGGGCATGAGAGTTACCTCGTTTGGATTGATATTCTGGCTTCTTCTTGGAAGCTTCGGGAATGTGGTCCCCAAGGTTGTTCTTTTGAAAAATCTATGTTTCTGATCAATATCATTCTTCATGCATGTAGACTCTGGATGATAACCACGATTGCAATAACCAAATTTTTTCTTCCCTTTCTTTCCTTTTCTACCTTTGGATCTTGAGGAATCATCGAAGGGTTTGGAGTACCCTTCATTATTTGGATC
Organism: Picea mariana; assembly: GCA_032191745.1. Lineage (NCBI taxonomy): Eukaryota > Viridiplantae > Streptophyta > Pinopsida > Pinales > Pinaceae > Picea > Picea mariana. Next base: position 9,656 of record JASDQU010438411.1, read on the forward strand.
TACATGCACCTTTCCCCTGCCTTTTTTCTTGGTCTTCGGATTGCATGCACTACTGCTCTTATGCATAAAAAGTCTATGCGCATTGGATCCCTTGATTATCCCCATATTAATGAGATTGTATTTCTCATGCGTGAGGGCCTCAATAAAATGATCTAATGTTGGAATTTTCCAGGTAAATCCTGAAGTGAATCTATTTAAATGGAAAGAAGAGACAAAAGAAACATAATACGGATGAAGTTTTTCCAAAAAAGAAAGTATTAACTAACTGTGTTGAGTGGATTTGTCTATTCCACATCCCTTTAGATGAAGGAGAAGGGACTTTAACTTCATAAATAAGTCTTGGATGTTATAAAAATTTCTTAGATCTAAGGAATTTAGCTCGACCTCGATCATATGACCTCTCATTTCATCCTATTTTCCAAAGAGATCCTCCAACTTTGTCCAAATCTCATCTAGTGTGGTACAAGCTTCAATGTAAAACAGAAGCTCGTGGGACATAGACATGCAGAGGAGGTTGTATTCCTCATCGATGTAGTTGAGATACCTATTCTTTTCAATAGTAGAATTTGGTTCAATCTCTATTGCCATAGTAATCTGATACAAGACTCTACATCTTAGTTGATGCATAATTTTTAGCTTTCACTTAAAGTAGTTATGAGGCATGAGAAGTATTGCCAGTGAGTAATCCATCTTTTCTGACTGCATATTCCTCCTGTACCTACAAATATAAATTCATTTGCACTTTATCCTAGCGATCAAGGCTTTGATACCATGTGAAGTTTTCATAGCGAACCTAGCTAGTAGAAAATGAACACACAAAGCTTGTGAGAGAGGAGATAAGAGAGTAGAATGAAAAAATGAATTGTATTAACTATTGAGTAAAATGGTAAAATACACATGATATAATCTACATGGCTAAGTGAAGTCTCCATAGTAGTGATATAGAGAGATCTAGACACTCACTGATAGAAACCAAAGTAATCTGCCACCTAGTCATAGTTAACTAGTCCATGCAATCACCAACTAACTGAGTCACACATGTGGAAGTGAGAGAAACACATGCAATCACAAGATATGCGCCCTCTTGGCCACATGATTGAGATATGCACACTCCAAGTGAGGAATCTGAGGTGAACATGCAACTGTTGGTGATAAGATCGAGGTTTCCATGCATGAGTGACTTCCGCTAGTCTAACTAGGTGTAACATAGTGTAATTGACTCTGAATTGAAGAGGAATGACCTATTTTGTAGGAGAATATTCTATAAAGATAATATTCTCATATAAAGAAGTGCTCTCAACATCGAACTATCAATCTTAGGAAAAGAATTAATGAAGTGTGCGTGTAATATCTCCAACATACTTCCTTTCATGACTAAAGATCAATCTTCCTTAATAATTGTGTTTATAAAATTGTAGCCAAGATAGTAGTAGTTAGATTGAAAGAGGTATTTTTAGAGGTAATCTCTCCTAAACTATTTGGTTTCCTAGATAGTAGAAAAACCCATGAATACATAAGTTCTACTCAAGAAGGCCTACATAAAATCAAGTCCGGAAACTTGATGTCTTGTTCAGTTATCAAGATAGATGTTTCCAAAGTATATGACAAAACAAACTAGTTATATCTCAGGATAATTCTAATACATGTGCGACTCAATTATCCTATGGTCAAGTGGATTATGGGTTGTGTCCTATATTCCTCTTATGCTGTGCTCATCAATGAATTTGCTTCTTCCTTCTTCAATCCTACAAGGGTTTGAGACATGATTATCCATTCTCACCGATTCTATTTTTGTTGGTTGCAGAAGGGATCAGTCAAGCAATTATGGAAGAAAAATTATTGGGATTCTAAAAAGAGGTCAAGAATGGAATTTTTTTGTTTCTAACTTATTTATTATTTATGGTTGATTTATTTGTGAAAGCTAGAAAAATTTAATAAGTCCTCATTATATATTGTGTGGCTATAGATATGGAGTTGAATGTACAAAAGTTAGCCATCGGTTTCAACAATTTGAATGTAGATTCTAAAGAACTCTTGGAGGTATCATTTCTTTTTAGGCTCTTTAAGTTTATAGAAAGGTTTCAAATACTTAGGCTTCATTCTCAAGCCAAATGGATATAGAAAAGGTGATTGGGGATGGTTATTGAGTAAAACGGAAAAAAATATGCATTTCTAGTGTAACATGTGGCTCTCAAGAGGGGGTAGATTAACCCTTGTCAAGACTGTATTGGAATCCATCCCAATGTATTTCCATTCTCTAGCTTTAATTCTGAAGGGATTTCTTGAAAAAATTAGAATTATTTGTTGCAATTTCTTATGGAGTGGTAAAGGTGAAGGTGTTGGAGTTCCTTGGGCCAAATGGTAATGCATAGCTCTTCTGAAAAGTAAAGTACGATGGGGTTTGAAGTAGATTTATGTATTTGGGAAGAATCTAGTTGTGAAAAGTAATTGGAATCTCATCATGAAGGAAGGTCTCCGGAAATCTATTAGTCTCCAAAATTATGTATCCCCTACTACTTTACTAGACTGGATAAGGGACCCTTGGAAAAGCATTAAAAATGTTTCAAAACACTGGAAGGCCATGGTACTAGCCTTTCTTGTTATTGGAAACTCTCTTACTTTGAAGGTTGGAAATGGGAAGAATGTAAGGATTGGTTCAGATCCAATTATGGGATGTGGTGAATATGTTTTTATAACTCCTAATTTGATAAATCATCTTCATGAAAAAGGTATTTTTAATTTACATCAAATTGTGGATACCGATGCCACAAATGTTTGGTAGGAGGGATTGAAATTGGAAAATCCTTTTGAACTAGGTGGAGACTGGATGGATAGTTGGTAGATATATCTAAATGATTTGAAAAAAGTACATATAATAATAAGGTATTCGTAGGATTCATTGATATGAAATAAAAATAAAGTTACAGGTATGTGCATTGCAAAGTTAGGTTATGAAGCTCTAATGGATCCTAATGGTTACAAAGAGGTGTTGTGGTCACAAATAAAATATGAAAAATAAAGGCACCTAATGTTGTGAAAATATTCCTATGGATCACACTTATAAACAAGGTTCCAACATGGGAAGACTTAAAAAAACAGGAAGAAAGGGACCCAACATCTACTTGTTATGCATGAGGGATGTAGAAATGATTTCACATTTATTTATCCATTGTCCATATGCTCAACATCTATGGAATGATCGAGAAAAATTGACTAGAATGGATAGTGTTTAGAGTGGTACATCACTGGAGGAATTCCTTAGAGGTTGGTTTCAAAAAAAGGAATCAAAATTTTTCAAGGCAATTCCATGTTTCATTATATGGGGTATTTGGATAGAGCACATAATGCCCATATCTTTGAACGGAAACAAATTCCTACCTTTTGTTTTCTATAATAAGGTCTATGGTGTTTTCCATGGATGTAAATTGAATTCTAATATAATACAACCATGGAATGTGGGTGACTTATATATCGACACATATCCTCTCCTCGAGGTTTGTTTGATGGTGCTAGACAAGGCCAAGACAATTGTATTTATGTTGAGTATTTTTATGCCTATATGATGAGCACTTCATTAGATTCAAGGCTAGATTGGGAATTGGGTCAAATAATTATGCTAAAATTATGGATCTTTCTCTTCTATTGAATATATCCATGGAAAAATGGGTTAGGATCTTGTAGGTTTATGGGTATCCTTACTTGGTTATTCAATGGATAAAAGGAGAGATAAAAATTCATTGCATTTAGCTATAATATTTGGAAAATTAGTTAAAAGAGGAATCATCCTAGTTTGAGCCTATATAATACGCTCAAGTATATTGTGAACACAATATATTGTTTGATGCACTTTCAAAATATGTCATCAGGTTGAAGTTGGATTATCTATATTGGAAAAATATATCTCTGGTACCTTGACATTGTTAAGGTCTTGTGTCTTTTGATTTGAAGCCTAGTGTTGAGGAGTCATTATCATTGCCTTTTGGTTTTAGTTTTTTTATATTATAATATGTAATGTAAATATCCCATGACTTCCATGAAACTTATTTTCTAAGGCCTATCTTTGGACAATAATCTCTAAAGTAGAATGTGTGTGGGAAGGAGGGGGGCGGATTTCGTGCTTTGAGTTGTGAATTTTCTAATCCATATGTATCTAGGGGAAAAAATGAAATCATTTTTACTTTAATCTTTTTTTGTACAAGTTCCTAGAAAACAAAGATTGTGATTTCCGTTCTTTATTTTGAATAGAAATTGTCACTTTTTCCATGGAAAAAAAAGTGATGTGATCTTTTTGGTATTGTATTCCCTTTACTTTATAAAATGTTTACAGAACAAACTTCTCAGTTGATTTCATATAATTTTGGTGAGACCAAATATTAAATGATTTCATTGTTATCCCCACTGTAACATATCCAACCCCTTAAAGCTTCTAAGGGACGGGGTATTCAGTTTTGTTTTTCTTTCTTAGTTTATCTAACTTATCTTACTTTATTCCATTCACATATCCAATGTTCTTTACTTATTCAAGGGATTTTTAATGAAAAAATATTTTTAGTCATTGATTCACAGACTCATGGACTCTCAACTACATATTGTTATGATTATCCTTTCACAAGTCCTCTCAAAAAATCTCGACACTTAGTCATTTCTCCACCTTCGTGGACTTGCGGACCCGCGAACTCGCAGAGGTAACATACTACGACCCTAACTTTCAAACGTCCAAGATGTCTCAACACTTAGTCATTTTTCCCTTCGTGGACTCATGGAGGTGTAATTCTACGACCTTAACTTTCATGAGTCTGAGAAGTCTCAACACTTAGTCGTTTTTGTTTTCATCTTCACGAACTCATGGAGGTGAAATTATACGACCTTCACTTTCATGAGTCCGATAAGTCTCAACACTTGGTCGTTTTTCCATCTTTGTAGACTCTCAGGCTCTCGGACTCGCGGAGGGGTAATTTTATGACCTTCACTTTTATGAGTCCAAGAAGTATCAATACTTAGTTTATTCCATGAGTCCGTGGAGTCCCAATACTTAGCTATTTTTCATCTTTGCAGACTCTTGGACTTGTGGAGGGGTAATTCTATGACCTTCACTTTCATGAGTCTGAGAAGTCTCAAGATTTAGTTTATTTCATGAGTTTGTGGAGTCTCGATACTTATCCATTTTTTATCTTCATGGACTCTCGGACTCGCAGAATCGTGAAGGTAAAGTCTCACAACCCTATATTTCATGCGTCTGTGGAGTATTGGTACTTAACCATTTTTCCATCTTCTACTGTCGCGTGGCATGACACATAGGGTGACACCTAGTACACATACCACTTGATACGTGTTATTTCTTAGGGTGACACATGGCCTTCTTCCATTAGGATACAAGGTACTCATATAGGGTCTCCATATCATGGGTCCAATGGCTCAATTTCGATGACACTTGACTCATTTGGAGATCCGACAAGGACTCTCCCTTGCCCTTTTCTCCAATCAGCAATTAGTATGTTCCCTCTTGGGACATGGTGGTGATACTATTTAGCAAGGTACGCCATGATGATGTCACCCTTTTTCCTTGGTCCCGTTTCAACGAGATTCACCAAGATCTATGGCAGATTTTTCATCGCGACCTCACCCCGATGGACAATCTAGGTCGTTCCTTGGCTGCTAAGGTCATTTTGACTAGGAGGCTCCGATCGCGCTAATCTCCATGGACCCAATGGTCCTGGATCATCCACAATCACTCCTGACGAATCAATGAACGTTGTTGATTTCAAAGTATGGCTTTGTGCTCAATGTCGATGAAGGGTCGTGATATTTCCCTTCAACCCAATTGATGACTAAGGTCGCATCTCGAATAAGTCCTGATAAAGGGTTCAAATTTATTCATCATGCCAAATCCACGACCATGATTTTTCTGAAATGAAATAGGGCTTCACCACTGGCTTAACAGTATGCACCTGAACTTAGCCATTTCATAGATATCTTTCTTCGATTCCTTCTCGGGTCTTATTGAGCCTCAATAATGCTCGTGCTTGACCAAGGTACTCCATGGTTTCCTCAGAATTTCTTCACAGTACCCTATCCTTTGAAATACTGGATGGGATTGGGCATTCCAACACCGTGGCACACGGAGAACATACGCAAGGGTATATATATATATGTGTGTGTGTGTGTGTGTGTGTGTGTGTGTATGCATGAGAGTACATGCATATTCCATAGGATTACAATGATTCATGCATTTAGTAGGTACGTTTCTCCCCTTAGGTTAGTACAAAAACCTTATAATATACGCGTGAAAAACATTCATAAATATTTGTATCCTTTCTAATATACCAGACACATAGATTTAATCAAAACTTACATTCATAAATAATTCTAACAAGACATGAAGTATTTGCAAGCAAGAATGTAAAACTCTTCACACAATTAAACATTATGCGCGATTTCTAGTATCTCCAGAATACACAACTTGATTTAAATACCAAATAGTTACATCTAACTATTATGCCATTCATTTAGCCATACACACATTCATTTCAATACATGGAGGTAGATGAGACACTTATCTATAGAAGATAGAGACATGTTGAGTATTTTTGTAAAGAGAACCCCTCTCCACCCAACCATAGGCAAGGTTGCGTTCAAATTCACTACAACCAACCACCCCGAGCCAGGATACGATGCCACGAGAGGAGTTCTGCATGATTATCTCCAGTGACCTCCTTTTTACCTTTCCCTCCTCTTTTTATTCTCGTCTTCTTCCCTCGGGACCTTATGGATCATGCCAGAAACTTCTTGAAGGTACTTGCCCATCCATTCTTAACTCCTTCAAGAACTATTTCAACTACTATTTTGATTGATAGTCAGTTTCCAGGGATGAGGACAATTTGGATCCATATCATTTTAATTAAACAGGTAACTACCTGGTAGATTCATTCAAAACAATTATGGTCTATCTCTCGCCCACTCCTCTCATGACATCGTAACCTATGAAGGCCATCCCTTTTAGCAGTAACTCAACATTCTCTTATTTTATTAAAAACCAAACATATTTATATAGAAATATTGCAAAATCTATCAAGGTCCATTGTTTATCCTTGATCACCCATGGTTTGGATTATTGTTTTTCCATAATAACACTTATAATTATAGATTGGAGGAAACAGGGGTGTTACAATCCCCTCCCCCTTAAAGGAACACCACCCTTGGTGTTCTATTTAACGAAAAAACTCCATATTCAATAGTGAAAAAAAAAGGGTATGTATGTTTCATGGCATCCTTTGTTTCCCAAGTCGCTTCATCAGGACCAAAGTGTCTCCATTGCACCTTGACCTGGGAAATGGTTTTGTTCCTAAGAGATATCTCTCCCCTATTTAGGATACACCGTGGCTCTAGTTGGAACTCTCCCTCTAGCTCCACTTGTATCATAAACCGGTCAATTATGTGAGTAGCATCATGTATATATCTCTTTAAAAAGGAAACACAGAACACATTATGTTCCTTCACTATGGGGGCAAGGCCAGTTTATAGACTACAGGTCCCATTCTGTCCATAATTTTAAAAGGGTCACAAAATCGGGGCGCTAGCTTAGCACACGCTCCCATTCTTAAGGATATTATCCTTTTTTTTATTCGGAGATACACATGATCTCCTATTTTAAATTCTTTATGAATTCTTTTGTTATCTACATAACTCCTATGTAAGTCTTGTGCCACCTTCAATTTTTTCTCTATATGGGTCATTTGTTGTTCTAGTTCCATTAACATTTTAAGCCCAAGGGTAAACCTATCTACTGGATTATCCCAAATGATTGGGATATTGTATTTTCTACCATAGAGGGCCTCAAAAGGGGCCATTTTCAAGGATTCTTGGTATCCATTATTATAGGAAAATTCTACCAGGGGTAGATACTCCTCCCATTTCCTGGGTTGATGCATTACATGCATCCTTAACATGCCTTCTAGTATTTGGTTCCCCCTATTTGTTTTTCCATCAGTTTGGGGGTGGTAGGTTGTACTAAAAAATAGTTTTGTTCCACATCCAGTGAACAAGTACTTCCAAAATTCTGAGGTGAATTTGGCATCCCTATCAGATATAATTTCCTTGGGAATCCCATGTAGTTTGAATATTTATTTCATGAAGATGATGACAATGTCAATTGCCTTGCAAGTGGATTTTACCGAAATGAAGTGGGAAACCTTGCTCAATTTATCCACAACTACCATGATGGCATCATTTTGTTTGGTCGTTTTGGATATTCTAGTGATGAAGTCCATGGAAATAGTTTCCCATTTCCATTGTGGAATAGGCATGGGTTGCAACAGCCCCGCTAGGTGTTGGTTTTCTACCTTAACCTGTTGGAACTCTAAACATTTAACCAGATAATCAGCTGTGTCATTTTTCATTCTTGGCCAATAAAAAAATTTCCTAAGGTTTGTAATCATCTTATGATAACCAATGTGACCAACATATGGTATTTTGTGAAGTTAATCCAATATGAATTGTTTCAAGGTGTCACAAGTTGGGATATAAAACCTCACTTTGTATGTTATTAGGACATCACTCGTTAGTTGATAACCTACACACTTCATCCCAGTGAGCTACTTCTCTAGGTGTATATTCATGGTTTTGAAGAACTCATATACCTCTTGTGCACTTTTAACTCTTTCCTTGAGGTCCGTTTCACAAGTACTCATGGTTGTTAAATGAATTACTTGCATACTTCTACTAAGGGCATCAACCACTCGATTTTATTTTCCTTTGTTGCGTTTGATTTCAAAGTCAATATCACTGATAAGATCCATCCACCTAGCTTGCCTAGCATTTAGCTTGGGATGGTCAAATAAATACCTCAACCCACTATGGTCTGTCATGAGGACAAACCTTCTTCCTAGGAGGTAGTGCCTCCACATTTTCAAAGCGTGCACAATGGAAACTAGTTCTAGGTCATTGGTCACATAATTTATTTCATGTTTAATAAATTTTATGGATTCATAACATATTATGTGTCCCTCTTGCATGAGGAATCCTTGGAGTCCCTCTTTGAAGGCATCGGTGCACACCATGAATTCCTTGTTTTGGTATACAATTTTCAGTACAAGGTCATGTTTTAAGAGGTTTTTCAACTGTCGGAAACTCCCCTCACATTTTGCTATCCAAATCAATTTCACCCCCTTTCTCTGTAGTGAAGTGATTGGGTGACAAATCTTAGAAAATCCCTTTATAAATCTCCTATAGTATCCTGCTAAACCCATGAAGGATATAATGTTAATGACATCCCTGGGTGTGGGCCAATCCATAATGGCTTTGATATTATCAGGGTCAACTTCTACTCCCTTCTCAGAGATAAAATGGCTTAAATAAATGACTTTCCTTTGGAAGAATTCACACTTGCTAAGCTTAGCATAGATCTTGTGTTCTCTTAGTACTTGGAGTACTAACTTTAGGTGTTCTTCATGCTCTTCCTTACTCCTTGAGTAGACTAGGATGTCATTAATAAAAAATAATCCAAATATATCCAAGAACATGTTGAGTACATTGTTCCTCAAACACGTGAAAGTGGAAGGTGTATTGGCGAGACCAAATCACACCACAACAAATTCATAGTGTTTGTACCTTGTCCTAAAGGTGGTTTTATAGATGTCCTCATTCTTGATTCGAACTTGATGGTATCTAGATATCATATCAATCTTGGAAAATATGGTGGAACCTCTTAATTGGTCAAATAAGTCATCAATCCTGGGTAGGGGGTACTTATTCTTAATTGTCATTTTATTGAGTTGCATGTAGAAAAATGAGGTACCATGAGGCTGCCAACTTAGGTCTGTCTTTGACCTTGAGTTTGGCTCTAAGTTTAATCTTCCAATTGTCCTTTTCTACTATTTTTAGGACAACAATCAGTCAAGTAACTTTCTACCCATAATTTTTATTGGTTAAGTGTTCTTTTGAGGTGCCCTTGCAAGTATTTTCGAACTAGTGGTCAACACATGAAATAATGCTAAAAAAAAGTAACATTCCTCAGATATTTACACCTCTAAAATGTTGATCTACACATATAATCATGCATGAAATTTGACACAGGTATTTTTGGTCAACATGACCCTGGATAAAACCCCCTGGGGAAAACTAGTTTGGAGATAGATGTATATAGAAGATCTCAAAGAAAAATGTACAACAAGGAAAACATATACAAGTGAACTTGGTACAATAGCAACCCTTATTGGTTGAATATGTTCATGCTAGCCCCTTGAAGCTAGGCACCCTTTTCCTTGGTGCACCTTCTTTCTTAGCTAATGCCTTGGCCTCTTTCCTTGCCTCTTGCCTTTCCTTTTCCCTTTTCTTGTGCCTTGAACCTTGCCTTTCCTTTTCCTTTCCCTTGGTATTTCTCCCTCCTCTCAAGAGTGCTTCCCTTCAAGGCTAGGTGCTCACTAAGCCTAAGTGCGCCCCTCCTCAAGAAAAAACCCCACAAATAGATGTGCCCTCCTTCACCCTTGCGCCCTCTAATCCTCTAGAGTGTACCTCTTCATGGTGAATGATATCCTCCAATAAATGGGAACCTCTCACAAGATAGACATGGCCTCTCCTCAAGATTCACCTCTCCTCACTAACAAATTCACCCCGACTCAAGATGAATGTGCCCCTCCTCAAGATTCACCTCTCCTCACTAACAAATTCACCCCGACTCAAGATGAATGTGCCCCTCCTCAAGATGATTCCCAAGATTCCATGGTAGACCCTCCATGCAAGCTATAACCCAAGCTATGGCTCCTCCTAAAACCCTTAACCTCATGCACCCTCTCCTCTTCAAGAAATGCACCCAAGAGCCTCTCACTTCTCCTCCTCTCCTCTCAAATATCTCAAGTGAAGAACGAGCCTCTTCATTACCATTTTTCCTCCTTTAACCTCTCTTTGGCCAAGCAATAAAATATCAATGGCCTAGATCGAATATATCCATGTCTAATAAATGGGTGAGATTTAATCCAAAAATATCACTTAGGAAACCCACTTTCCTTAGTTTTATTTATGTCCTTTAACTCACCAACAAAGTCAATGAAATGTCACTTTAATGACATAAGTGACATATTTCACTTTTGACTTAAACTCCTAAGTCAAATTCAAATTAGAACACAACGTAAAGTAATAAGGGTAATATTCTCCCCCTTTGTGTTTAGAGACTCGCAAACACAAGGGGACCACTTTCCAAGGTACCCAAATCTCAACACTCCCTCTTACCGAGGAAAGTGCCATTCACCCCAATCTCATCCCTACAGTGGACATGGTTTCCTACTGGAAAATACTCGGTGAGTATGGTTGTACCATGATCATAAAAAATGGTCTTTGACACGGATCTTCTCAACCTGTTTGATCTATAGATGGAAGTGCATCTCCACCTATCCAAGATGACCTAGATATTGTAATCTCACCAAAGATCTCAACCTTGGCATCTCACCAAGTATTTCTACCTCCTGACATCTTGCCAGTGGTCACTGCTATTGGAATCTCACCAAGAGTCTCTCTATTGGAATCTCACCAAGAGTCTCCCCCTCTTGGCATATCACCAAGAGTATTTGGACCTTGGAATCTCACCAAGATCCTCAAATTGGCCTCTCACCAAGTGACTTCCACCTGAAGTGGAACTTGTACCTAATCTAATCATCTCCATAGACAAGTGAGGCTCAAGCCTCTATGGTTCCCTGCTTCTCCTGCTCGTCAATATTTGATGCTCTAAATCCCCTACACCAAACCTATGTCTACTTGGAAACTCTGAAAATGAAGATGTCTCGACTAGACGAGTCACCCTTGAAGATGGTGTCCACAAAAATTGAGTCTGAGCTCCCTCTGAATAAATACTTTGCATCAATAGGTCCTCCTCAACTCTGTCTCCCGGCCTACTACTGGATGGTGCATCAACTGATGAACACGCACTCCCTTGCAAACTGAGCAACAAACTCATCCTCCTCTATTGTCGTTGCAGTACCATCCTACTTCTTCTTCTTCCTGGGACATTGTCCTGCATAGTGACCCATCTCTCCACAAGAAAAGAATCTCATTGTACTCATGTCTCTATCTTGCCCACCGTCACTCTGTTGTGGTTTGGCCCCTCCCTTGGGACCCTATCTAGAACCTCTGTCGGTATTCTTCTTTCCCTTATTCCAAAGAGCAAGATCCTCATCACCCTATGAAGTACATTGTTGTCCTAAATATCATGAGCTGCATCTCATCTCCTCCTTTACAAAGTCGTCCCAAATTCTCTCCTAGTTAGGAATGACCTCCCTGAATACAATGCCTCGTACAAACGAACCCCAAGGTTTGGAAAAGTTTTTCAAAGTTGTCCTCACTAAGAATTTAGGATCCACAATCTCCCCGACTGCAACCAACTCATCTCAAGTTTATGTAAATATTCCAAGGTATGATATGACCATTTCAGAATCGAGCATCTGAATGCTCCTGAGCTTGTCCTACAAAACCATCTTTCGGTTCTGGTTTGGACTCTGGTAAAGCTTGTACAATGAGTCCCATATCTCAAAGGCATAGTCTTTCCCACTCAAATGGGATATGATGTGGTCCATCACCGCATCACAAATAGTCCTCTTTGCCTTATTGTTCCTCTTCCTAAACCCTGCCACCAACAAGGGAGCAGTGACAGGAGGAAGAACAATGGGAGCTTGAACTATATCTCATAGTTCAAGGTCCTCCATGAAAAATATGATCCTAGTCTTCCAAGAGGACTAGTTGCTAGCTCCGTCTATCCTAGCCTATGCTCGCATCTGGGAAATCGACATGGTTGTCCATTAAATCTCACACCGATGTTAAAACTGCACAAGATTACTGCCTCACTCCTATCAACACAAGTGTGAAAAGAGGAAGTCAAACTACAACCTCACTCCTGACAACACATGTATGAAAAGAGGTTGTCCAAATCATCTTCACTCTTGCCCACACATGTGTGATAAGAGGTTGTCCACAAGTGTCCAAAAACAATTCCTACAACTTTCCAAAAAATCTTCCCACAAGCTATCCACTAACTCTGCCAGCAAGCTATCCAAAAATCTACCAACAAGTTGTCACAAAACTTCCCACTTAATGCTCTAGAAATCATCAAGTCTTTGCCACCAAGGGCTCTGATACCATGTAGAAAAATGAGGTACTATGAGGCTGTCAACTAAGGTCTGTCTTTGACCTTGAGTTTGGCTCTAAGTTTAATCTTCCAACTGTCCTTTGATGTTGTTTTTAGGACAACAAACAGTCAAGTAACTTTATGCCCATAATTTTTATTGGTTAAGTGTTCTTTTGAGGTGCCCTTGCAAGCGTTTTCAAACTGGTGGTTAGCACATCCAATAATGCTCAAAATAAATAACAATCCTGGGATCTTTACAACTCTAAAATGTTGATCTACACATCTAATCATGCATGAAATTTGACACAGGTATTTTTGGTCAACATGACCCTGGATAAACCCCCCCGGGGAAAACCAGTTTGGAGATAGATGTATATAGAATATCTCAAATAAAAATGTACAAAAAGGAAAATATATACAAGTGAACCTGGTACAATATCAACCCTTATTGGATGCTTTGGAGTCCCTTGAAGATGTGTCTTCTAGCCCCTTGAAGCTAGGCACTCTTTGCCTTGGTGCACCCTTCTTCCTTAGCTAATTCCTTGGCCTCTTTCCTTTCCTCTTGCCTTTCCTTTTCCCTTTTCTTGTGCCTTGAAACTTGCCTTGATTTTTCCTTTCCCTTGGTCTTGCACCCTCCTCTCAAGAGTGCTTCCCTCCAAGGCTAGGTGTGCACTAAGCCTAAGTGCGCCCCTCCTCAAGAAAAAACCCCACAAATAGATGTTCCTTCCTTCACCCTTGTGCCCTCTAATACTCTAGAGTGCACCTCTCCATGCTGAATGATTTCATCCAAGAGATGTGAACCTCTCACAAGCTAGATGCTCCATCTCCTCAAGATGCATCTCTCCTCACTAGAAAATGTGCCCCTACTCAAGAGGAATGTGCCCCTCCTCAAGATGATGCCCAAGCTTCCATGGTAGGCTCTCCATGCAAGCTAGAAACCAAGATATGGATCCTCCTCAAACTCTTGACCTCATGCACCTTATCCTTCTCAAGAAATGTGCCCAAGTGCCTCTCACTTCTCCGCCTCTCCTCTCAAATATCTCAAGTGAAGAATGAGCCTCTTCATTACCCTTTTTCTTCATTTAGCCTCTCTTTGGCCAAGCCATAAAAGATCAATGGCCTAGATCCAATATAGCCATGTCTAATCAATGGGTGAGATTTAATCCAAAAATGTCACTTAGGAAACGCACTTTCCTTAGCTTTCTTTATGTCCTTTAACTCACCCACAAAGTGAATTAAATGTCACTTTAATGACTTAAGTGACATATTTCACTTTTNCTAACTATGGGGTACTCATCCTATAAGGTTCTCTAGACATTGGCACTGCTCCAGGTACAAGCTCTATTTAGAAATCGATATCTCTCTTGGGAGGTAACCTTAGTACCTCTTTTGGAAACCCATATCTAAAATATTTTAGTATAGGGTGCTCTTATAGGCTTGGTTTTTGGTCCTTAACATAATCTAATACCTATATTGCATACAAAAGGAACCCCTTCCTACAATACTTCTTCATTTGGAGGGATGATATATTTCTTACTGAGACAGGTTTTTGAATTCCCTCTAAAGTTCTTCTCTCCACTATGTCATCTTCACATTCTAATGTTTTGTTATAATAGTCCAATTTAGATTTATGGGCAGCCAACCAATCCATGTCGATCAACATGTCGTATGATCCTAGAGGAAGGATGTTTAAGGTGGCTTGAGTAGGCAACCTATTCATGGTGACTGGGCATGTTGTTATGACCCATGTTACCCTTCTTGTTTTTCCCATGGCCAGTTGTACCATCCATGGCTTAGTTTGTTTTTCTTATTGTAATTTACACATCTCAACGGTTTGAGGAGAAATGTAACTCAGATAAGAGCCAGGGTCAATTAGAATAGAAATAAGATGGTTGGTGACCATACATTCCATTTCCACCACTGAGGCTTGGTGGTATACCTATTTATTGTCCAAAGCTATATGGATTTTTGGTATGCTTCTGGCCACATCATCGACTGTGGTATCCTCTTGGATTTTGTAAACTCCCTTGTTGTTTGGCTTTCTATGAATATAGTCTCTCGGCATGTGTTCTTCTCCACAACCCCAACATTTCAACGATTCTTTCTTTGTGCTTTCAGTCCTACCTGGGGTTGATCCAATAGTCTTATCTCCACCTTGAGATGGGAAGTTTTGTTGATTCACATTTTTGGTAGGGAATCCCATCCTGGGATTCCTCCCAAAATTATTGAATCTTGAAGGTTTAACTTCCATATTATTGAATCCTATCTTATTTTTCTTTTTACATTCTTTGGGGGCTTCTGCTTTGTGGTTTAGTTGCTCATAACTGTATCTAGCCTTCTGAATGGAATCCTCCATGGTCTTAGGTTCATCAAATTCAATCCTGTTCTGGAAGGATTGAGGTAGCCCACTAAGAAATCGTTGCATCTTTACCTTTTCATCCTTTATGTAGGGTACATACCTCATCATTTCCAGAAATTTGTTGTTGTATTCATCTATAGTGAGATGTCCTAATTTGAGCTCATATAACTCGTTCATCTTTTAATCATAGTACCACTCTGAAAGGTACTTCTTCTTGAAGTATTTCTCAAAATTACTCTAGGACAACCCCTTTTCCCGGATTCCTTTTACATTTCTAAGGTCTTCCCATCGAATAAAGACCATTCCATTCAAATTTAATATAGTTATTCAGGATTTCAAGTTCTCCAAGTAGTTATGAACTCTGAAATACTTCTTTAGGCCCAGTATCCAAGCTTCTACCTCCTCCCATTTTTTGATTTCCCCATCAAAATTATGGGGCTTAGATTTCTTAAATTCCTCAGGGTCCCTTCCCTTGGAGTACTTCCTTTTCATCCCCTTCTTATGGGAATGGGAACTGGTCTTACTGTTGGAAAGATCTGTGGAGATTTATACTTCTTTGCTAGAGAAATCCTCAGATGAATCTTTGGTTTTGGCGTGTGTCTTGGCTCCATGACAAGCTTTCTTGAGAGGGTTTCTTCTTGCATAGCTTCTTTTAGGTCCATGCTTCTGCATTTAAGGTAAACTATGGGTTTTCTCGGGCCGATGTTTGTCCATGTTGTTGGCGGCTAGCCCATGTTGCAATTTTTGTTGTAGTTATAACAAATTTTGTAGCAGGACCGCATTTATCTCAGTTTTTTTTTCTTGCTCCTTCATTAGCCGTTCATTTTCAGCCTTAAATCTTTGCAACTCTGCCATGATAATTCTCATGGTCTCAACCAAGTTTGGAGGGATTTCTAACATGCTCCTTTCATAAGATTCTTCTTCTTTGTTATGGGAGCTCTCCCCCCATACATGGTGGGTCACCATCATTGTTCTTAGAGCTTGTATGGAAAATCTCAGACTGGTTAAGTGCTGAGAATCAACAATTCTTTGTTAGTCAACTTGTCCATTATCTTAAAAAAATAACACGGTACATTTGTAAACTGATATTATGGTGTAGAAATCTAGTGTTTTACAATAGTATACAGTTCCTATGTAGCTGCACAAAAACAATGTATAATCATGTTCCTCTCCCTAGTACAAAGTTTTTTTATAAATGTTTGCGATTAATTACTTATCAAGTTATTATTCTCGATATTTCAGGGTTAATTGTTGCATAATGAATTCCTTTGGGCTTCCACATGCTGGGTAAAATGGGGAATCGAGGACCATAGGAATAGACGGTCTGTCGATATCCATTATTGGTCGGGGTCTCTGTGGTCACAATCTGGGTGGGTAAGATTTCAAATTTCAATTGTTGATTATGGTCGGGTCAATGGTCCACATCGTCATACATCGCGAAAGTGATCATGACTTATGCTAAAGGGTTGGTGGTTCCGACGAGAAGCACCCACCTAAGCCACTCGTGACTCAACTAAGGTTACTTCATGCTGGTGTTTTTGGGGGTGTCCATTAGGGAATACATGGGGGGTTATTAAGGCCACAATTACATTATTATGGGTGAATAAATTACCTCGTGGCCAACAATTGATAATGCCCTCAAAGTTCTAAGTACTTGGTCACCCAACTAGGTATTAGTAGGTCCTTATAAATGAGGTAAGGTAGTATATCCTTCCCTTTATAATTTTTCTAATAAAAATTATTCAACTCCTTCATGAGCCCAAATAGGCCAAGTGCAGTTTTCTGCTCTGATACCACTTTGTAACATATTGAACCCCTTAAAGCTTCTATGAGATGGGGTATCCATATTGTTTTTCTTTCTTGGTTTATCTAACTTATCTTACTTTCTTCTATTCGCATCTCCAATGTTCTTTACTTATTCATGGGATTTTCGATGACAAACCCTTTTTATTCACTGATTCACGAACTCCTGGTCTCTCAGCTACATATCGTTATAATTCTCCTTCCACAAGTCCACCCGAAAAATCCTGACACTTATTCATTTCTCCACCTTTACTGACATGTGGACTCATAGACTTGCGGAGGTAACATTCTACAACCATAACTTTCAAACATTCGAGACATCTCGACACTTAGTCATTTTTCCCTTCATGAACTCGTAGACCCGCGGGATCGTGGAGGTGTAATTCTATGACCTTAACTTTCATGAGTCTGAGAAGTCTCAACACTTAGTCTTTTTTTTCCCATCTTTGTAGACTCACAAAGGTGTAATTCTACAACCTGCACTTTCATGAGTCTGAGAAGTCTCAACACTTAGTCATTTTTCCATCTTTGCGAACTCTCAGACCGCGAGGGGGTAATTATATGACCTTCACTTTCATGAGTCTGAGAAGTCTCAACACTTAGTTTATTTCATGAGTCCGAGAAGTCTCAACACTTAGTTTATTTCATGAGTCCGAGAAGTCTCAACACTTAGTTTATTTCATGAGTCCATGGAGTCCCTATACTTGTCCATTTTTCATCTTCACGAACTCTCAGACTCTCAAACTCGTGGAGGGCTAATTCTACGACCTTCACTTTCATGAGTCCGATAAGTATCAATACTTTTTTTATTTCATGAGTTTATGGAGTCCTGATACTTATCCATTTTTCATATTTGCAGACTTTTGGACTCGAGGACTCGTGGAGGTAAAGTCCCATGACCCTAACCTTCATGAGTCCATGGAGTCTTGGTACTTAGCCATTTTTCCATCTTCTACCATCGCATGACATGACATGTAGGGTTACACTTGGTACACATATCGCTTAACACATGGAATTTCTTAGGGTGACACGTGGCCTTCTTTCATCAAGATACAGGGTACTGACATAGGGTCTCCATATCGTGGGTCCGACGACTCAATTTCAATGACACTCGACTCATGTGGTGATCTGATAAGGAATCTCCCTTGCCCTTTTCTCTGATCATCAATTAGCACATGCCCTCTTAGGACACGGTGGTGATACTAGTCAGCAAGGTACGTAATGATGATGTCACCCTTTTTCCTTGGTCCCGTTCCAACAAGATTCACCAAGATCTATGGCAAAATTTTCATCGTGGCCTCACCTCAATGGACGTTCTAGGTCATTCCTTGGCTTCTAAGGTCATTTTGACCAGGATTCTCTGACCGTGCTAATCTCCACAGACCCAACGGTCCTAGATCATCCATGATCACTCTCGACAAATCAATGACCCTTGTTGATTTCAGAGAATGGTTTTCTGTTTAGCGTCGATGAAGGGTCATGATCTTTCCCTTAAACTCAATCGACGACTGAGGTCACATATCAACCTTGTCCCGATAAAGGGCTCAAATTTATTCATCGTGTCAAACCCATGGCCACGATTTTTCTTAAACGAGATAGGGCTTCTCCACTGGCTTAACAATCAGTGACTAAACTTTGACATTTCATGGATATATTTCTTTGATTCCTTCTCAGGTCTTACTAAGCCTCGAGAATGCTCGCGTTTGACCGAGGTACTCCATGGTTTCCTCAGGGTTTCTTCATAGTACCCTATCCTTTGAAAGACTAGACGGGCTCAGGCATTCCAGCACCGTGGCGCACAAAGAACATACACAAGGGTATATATGTATATGTATATGCATGAGAGTACATGCATATGCCATAGGATTACAACGATTCACACAGTTAGTAGGGACGTTTCTCCCCTCATGTTAGTGCAAAAACCTTAGATAATATGCATGCATAAAATTCATAAATATTTGTATCCTTTCCGATATACCAGACACACAAATTTACTCACAACTTGCATTCATAAAGAATTCTCACAAGACATGAAGTATTCACAAGAAAGAATGCAAAATTCTTCATGCAATTAAACATTATGCACGGTTTTTGGTATCTCCAGAATACACAACTTGATTTAGAGACCAAATAGTTACATCTAAATATTATGCCATTCATTTATCCATACACACATTCATATCAATACACAAAGGTATGTTAGACGCTTATCTACAGAAGATTAAGATATGTTGAGTGTTGTTGTAGAGAGAACCAGTCTCCACCCAACCGTAGGAAAGGTTGTGTTAAAATTCACTGAAACTAGCCACCCCCGAGCTAGGATATGATGTCACGGGAGGAGTTTTGCATGATTATCTCTAGTGACATCCTTATTCCCTTTCCCTCATCCTTTTCTTCTTGTCTTCTTCTCTCAGTACCTTGTTGATTGTGCTAGAAACTTCTTGAAGGTACTTTCCCATCCATTCTTAACTCCTTCAAGAACTATTCCAACTACTATCTTTATTGATAGTCAATTTCTAAGGTTAAGGAAAGTTCAGATCCATATCATTTTAATTAAGTAGGGTACTGCCTAGAAGATTCATTCAAAACAGTGATGGCCTCCCTCTTTCCCACTCCTCTCATGACATCATAACCTGTGAAGGCCATCCCTTTAGCAGTAACTCAACATTCTCTTATTTTATTAAAAACCAAACATATTTATATAGAAATATTACAAAATCTATCAAGGTCCATTGTTTCTCCTTGATCACCCATGGTTCAGCTTATTATATTTCCATTTATAATTACAAACTGGGGGAAACAAGGGTGTTACACCCACAACCATTATTGAGGAAACTTGGGCCTTTTGTTTATTGAGTATTTTAGTCTTACTTGAACTTTGAAATAAATTACCACTATCAATCACAGTGGAGATATGAATATTATTGTTTAAAGAATAAATAGAGGTCCCACCTCACTTATTTACATATGCTATAACAATTTAACTACAAGTGAATCAAATATCATGTTTTAATTCATCAACTTTGACCATATCCTTCACCCAAAGAGATAGATATTAAAAAATGATTCCAACACTGCATGCTACACATAGGAAACCTTAGATTCAATGTTGCTCTCGATGAAATTGAGAAATAGGTAGCTCATCCCCAATGCATCATTCAAGAAATATCTAGTTGATTGTATATGCAATGTTGTGAATAATCTCATTCCTTCGAGGCATCTATTAGAAGTATGCCAATATTTTGGAAAGTATCGAATAGAATCCCAATTGCATCAAAAATTAAAGTGGACTATCTAATAGACTTTCATAATGTAATGTAGACACATTATTTTAGAAACCAACCACTAGGCAGTGGGTGGAATGATGACATCCCTATTTTGAAACAAAGGCACCTGCTACACTCTCCATCTAAAACCTCAAAATCAGACTTCATTACTCCCCCAGGAACACCCTTATACTCTTCCACTATGTTTTTACCTAAAGAACTATCAATATAAGGTTTCCTAGTGAAAAATACCCATGTACCTTTACAATCACATCAGCCTAATCTCATACGTGATGTTTGGTTTCCCACACCTTCCTTCTAACCAATTCTAAGAAGAATGATGTGGCATTACAGGTATTACATGTTGGGGTCACTGAGCATATGCACATGATTTGTTTATGTATAGAGGTCCTCGTGCAAAATTGTAGAGGAATAAATTTTTGCAAGAAATACACAAATAGAGAATCTATTTAATTGAAGGAGATCAAAATCATTAGAAATTGTATAGTGCATTGTAGCTTCAAAATATTAATACTTACGCCTTTCACCATAAGTAGAAGACCAAAATAGTATATTTTAAGAGTGCACCCACCTTTGGTGGTTTGCCAATCCCATTTCCATGAAAACTAAAAAGTCATATTTCAACAGTACTTATTGCCAACAATATCAACAATCTAATTAGACTCCAACATGGTTCAAGGAATCAATTCACTAGGCCAAAATTCATGTTTAAAATTCCTTGTTGAATTTTCAATAATAATCCTTTCATCTATAGTTGTCGAAAAAATGCAATCAATTTCTTGACAATTTACTTCATGGACATGTACAGTTGCAATCAACTCAATATAATGTTGCAAAATCATATAATTTTCCGTACACAATCACATATAGATAATACATGCTAACATAAAGTTGCTTGAATAACTAGAAACACTTTTTTTTTCCATTGTAAGAATAATGGAAAAGATCAAAATATTTTGTTGTTACAATTTTAACAAAACTAAAATGTAGAAGAACTTTGGTCATTTGGTGCAGGGGCATCATTTCTTGGTGCATTTGTATTGCCAAGCATATTGGATTTGCTATGTATGAATCTCCTAGAACCAACTGCATTTCCCACCAAGTCCTCTTTGAGAGTCTCCATAACCATTACCACATCTCTCATAGTTGGTCATTCGGTAGGTGAATCTTTAAAACAAAACAAACCAACTCGTAGCAAAGAAAGTAGGATTTGTGTACATTATTTTCATCAAATTCATCTCTATCCATCTCACTAAAAAGATTGTTGTCAATTATCTCATTCACTTTGTTTGGAAATGTCAAGTTCACCGACTTGTGCAAGTTTAGGCCCCCAACAAACATGTCACTAGTTGGTTGCTTTCTAGTAAGCATTTCCAATAGCATAATGTTGTAGCTATAAACATATCCTTTGATGGATAAAACCTGAACCAATCCATACTCTACATTAAAATGTAACTTTCATCAATGTTTACTCTATTAGTGCATAGAAATTTGTTAATGAGTAAATACAAATAAAATGAATTTGTTAAAAATCCAAACCTGGAGCAATGTAGCCCACAGATCCTTTCAAAGAAAGTGTTGAAGTAAGTGAATCACTAGAGGTTGCACCAAGTAATCTTGAAATACCAAAATCTATTACATGACCTGTCATATCTTCATCCAAAAGTACATTGTTAGGTTTTATATCACAATGCACTACTTGCACATAAGAATAATAATGAAGATATACCATGGCATGGGCCACAGTTATCAGAATGTCTAATCTAGTTTTAAATCCCAATTCACACACACCCTCTGCATTGTTGTCATCTCTATCAAGATACAAATGTTTCTCTAGGATTCCATTAGACATAAACTGAAAAACTAAACCTTTGAAATGGAGTTTGGAACATGAGGTTATGATTCTCACTAGATTCTGATGTTGAACCTTTTGCAAGATAATACATTCTGCTTTAAAACTCTTCTCAACTTGGTCATTTTGCAACTGGAGAACTTTCACAACAACAAGCGTGCCATCACTCAATATTCCTTTATAAACAGATCCAAAACTACTCGTTCCCAACAAGTTGGTCTTAGTGAATCCATTGGTTTCTATGTGAAGCTCTTGATATGAAATCCTTCGGTGCTCAAACTTTTGGAAAATGGTTCATGAGAAATCAAAGTTTTCCATAT
>JASDQU010438411.1:33126-44702 GCA_032191745.1 Picea mariana
TTGTAGAAGGGATCAGTCAAGCAATTATGGAAGAAAAATGATTGGGATTCTAAAAAGAGGTCAAGAATGGAATTTTTTTGTTTCTAACTCATTTATTATTTATGGGTGATTTATTTGTGGAAGCTAGAAAAATTTAATAAGTCCTCAATATATATTGTGTGGCTATAGATATGGAATTGAATGTACAAAAGTTAGCCATCGGTTTAACCAATTTGAATGCAGATTCTAAAGAACTCTTGGAGGTATCATTTCTTTTTAGGCTCTTTAAGTTTATAGCAAGGTTTCAAATACTTAGGTTTCATTCTCAAGCCAAATGGATACATAAAACGTGATCGGGGATGGTTATTGAGTAAAACGGAAAAAAGGATTCATTTCTAGTGTAACATGTGGCTCTCAAGAGGGGGTAGATTAACCCTTGTCAAGACTGTCTTGGAATCCATCCCAATGTATTTCCATTCTCTAGCTTTAATTCTGAAGGGATTTCTTGAAAAAATTAGAATTATTTGTTGCAATTTCTTATGGAGTGGTAAAGGTGAAGGTGTTGGAGTTCCATGGGCCAAATGGTAATTCATAGCTCTTCTGAAAAGTAAAGGAGGATGGGGTTTGAAGTAGATTCATGTATTTGGGAAGGATCTAGCTGTAAAAAGTAATTGGAATCTCATCATGAAGGAAGGTCTCCAGAAATCTATTAGTCTCCAAAAGTATGTGTCCCCTACTACTTTACTAGACTGGATAAGGGACCCTTGGAAAAGCATTAAAAATGTTTCAAATCGTTGGAAGGCCATGGTACTAGCCTTTCTTGTTATTGGAAACTCTCTTACTTTGAAGGTTGTAAATGGGAAGAATGTAAGGATTGGTTCATATCCAATTATGGGATGTGGTGAATATTTTTTATAACTCCTAATTTGATAAATCATCTTCATGAAAAAGGTATTTTTAATTTACATCAAATTGTGGATATTGATGCCACAAATGTTTGGCAGGAGGGATTGAAATTGGAAAATCCTATTGAACTAGGTGGAGAACTATGTCATCAGGTTGAAGTTGGATTATCTATATTGGAAAAATATATCTTTGGTACCTTAACATTGTGAAGGTCTTGTGTCTTTTGATTTGAAGCCTAGTGTTGAGGAGTCATTATCATTGCCTTTTGGTTTTAGTTTTTTTATATTATAATATGTAATGTAAATATCCCATGACTTCCATGAGACTTATTTTCTAAGGCCTATCTTTGGACAATAATCTCTAAAGTAGAATGTGTGTGGGAAGGAGGGGGGCGGATTTCGTGCTTTGAGATGTGATTTTTCTAATCCATATGTATCTAGGGGAAAAAATGAATTCATTTTTACTTTAATCTTTTTTTGTACAAGTTCCTAGAACACAAAGATTGTGATTTTCGTTCTTTATTTTGAATAGAAATTGTCATTTTTTCCATGGAAAAAAAAGTGATGTGATCTTTTTGGTATTGTATTCCCTTTACTTTATAAAATGTTTACAGAATAAACTTCTCAGTTTATTTCATATAATTTTGGTGAAACCAAATATTAAATGATGTCATTGTTATCCCCACTGTAACATACCCAACCCCTTAAAGCTTCTAAGGGACGGGGTATTCAGTTTTTTTTTTCTTTATCAGTTTATCTAACTTATCTTACTTTATTCCATTCACATATCCAATGTTCTTTACTTATTCAAGGAATTTTCGATGAAAAAACCTTTTTATTCATTGATTCACAAACTCATGGACTCTCAACTACATATCGTTATGATTATCCTTTCACAAGTCCCCCCGAAAAATCTCGACACTTAGTCATTTCTCCACCTTCGTGGACTTGCAGACCCACGAATTTGCAGAGGTAACATACTACAACCCTAACTTTCAAACATCCAAGATGTCTCAACACGTAGTCATTTTTCCCTTCGTGGACTCATGGAGGTGTAATTCTACGACCTTAACTTTCATGAGTCCGAGAAGTCTCAACACTTAGTCGTTTTTGTTTTCATCTTCACGAACTCGCGGAGGTGCAATTATACGACCTTCACTTTCATGAGTCCGATAAGTCTCAACACTTGGTCGTTTTTCCATCTTTGCAGACTCTCGGGCTCTTGGACTCACGGAGGGGTAATATTATGACCTTCACTTTCATGAGTCCAAGAAGTATCAATACTTAGTTTATTCCATGAGTCCATGGAGTCCCAATATTTAGCCATTTTTCATCTTCGCAGACTCTTAGACTTGTGGAGGGGTAATTCTACGACCTTCACTTTCATGAGTCCGAGAAGTCTCAAGATTTAGTTTATTTCATGAGTTTGTGGAGTCTCGATACTTATCCATTTTTTATCTTCATGGACTCTCGGATTCGCAGAATTGCGAAGGTAAAGTCTCACAACCCTATCTTTCATGCGTCTGTGGAGTATTGGTACTTAACCATTTTTCCATCTTCTACTATCGTGTGGCATGACACATAGGGTGACACCTAGTACACATACCACTTGATACGTGTTATTTCTTAGGGTGACACATGGCCTTCTTCCATTAGGATACAAGGTACTCATATAGGGTCTCCATATCATGGGTCCAATGGCTCAATTTTGATGACACTTGACTCATGTGGAGATCCAACAAGGACTCTCCCTTGCCCTTTTCTCCAATCAGCAATTAGTATGTTCCCTCTTGGGACATGGTGGCAATACTAGTCAACAAGGTACGCCATGATGATGTCACCCTTTTTCCTTGGTCCCATTCCAACAAGATTCACCAAGATCTATGAAATATTTTTCATCGCGACCTCAGCCCGATGGACAATCTAGGTCGTTCCTTGGCTTCTAAGGTCATTTTGACTAGGAGGCTCTGATCGCTCTAATCTCCATGGACCGAATGGTCCTGGATCATCCATGATCACTCCTAACGAATCAATGAACCTTGTTAATTTCAAAGGATGGATTTGTTCTCAACGTCGATGAAGGGTTGTGATATTTCCCTTCAACCCAATCGATGACTAAGGTCGCATCTCGACTAAGTCCCGATAAAGGGTTCAAATTTATTCATCATGCCAAATCCACGACCATGATTTTTCTGAAACGAAATAGGGCTTCACCACTGGCTTAACAGTATGCTCCTGAACTTAGTCATTTCATAGATATCTTTCTTTGATTCCTTCTCAGGTCTTATTGAGCCTCGATAATGCTCGTTCTTGACCAAGGTACTCCATGGTTTCCTCAGAATTTCTTCATAGTACCCTATCCTTTGAAATACTAGATGGGATTGGGCATTCCGACACCATGGCACACGGAGAACATATGTAAGGGTATATATCTATGTATATGCATGAGAGTACATGCATATTCCATAGGATTACATTGATCCATGCATTTAGTAGGTATGTTTCTCCCCTTAGTTAGTACAAAAACCTTATAATATACGCATGAAAAACATTCATAAATATTTGTATCCTTTCTGATATACCATACACATAGATTTAATCACAACTTACATTCATAAAGAATTCTCACAAGACATGAAGTATTTGCAAGCAAGAATGTAAAACTCTTCACACAATTAAACATTATGTGTGATTTCTGGTATCTCCAGAATACACAACTTGATTTAAATACCAAATAGTTACATCTAACTATTATGCCATTCATTTAGCCATACACACATTCATTTCAATACACGGAGGTAGATGAGACACGTATCTACAGAAGATTGAGACATGTTGAGTAGTTTTGTAGAGAGAACCCCTCTCCACCCAACCATAGGCAAGGTTGCGTTCAAATTCACTACAACCAACCACCCCAAGACAGGATGTGATGCCACGAGAGGAGTTCTGCATGATTATCTCCAATGACCTCCTTTTTCCCTTTCCCTCCTCTTTTTATTCTCGTCTTCTTCCCTCGGGATCTTATGGATCATGCCAGAAACTTCATGAAGGTACTTTCCCATCCATTCTTAACTCCTTCAAGAACTATTCCAACTACTATCTTGATTGATAGTCAGTTTCTATGGATGAGGACAATTTGGATACATATCATTTTAATTAAATGGGGTACCGCCTGGTAGATTCATTCAAAACAATTATGGTTTGTCTCTCGCCCACTCCTCTCCTGACATCGTAACCTATGAAGGCCATCCCTTTTAGCAGTAACTCAACATGCTCTTATTTCATTAAAAACCAAACATATTTATATAGAAATATTACAAAATCTATCAAGGTCCATTGTTTATCCTTGATCACCCATGGTTCGGATTATTGTTTTTCCATAATAACACTTATAATTACAACTTGAAGGAAACAAGGGTGTTAAAATCCCTTCCCCCTTAAAGGAACACTGCCATCGGTGTTCTATTTAACACAAAAAATCCATATTCAACAGTGAACAAAAAAGGGTATGTATGTTTCATGGCATCCTTTGTTTCCCAAGTCGCTTCATTAGAACCAAAGTGTCTCCATTGCTCCTTGACCTGGGAAATGGTTCTATTCTTGAGAGATGTCTCTCCCCTGTTTAGGATACACTGCAGCTCTAGTTGGAACTCTCCCTCTGGCTCCACCTGTATCATAGACCGGTCAATTATGTGAGTAGCATCATGTATATATCTCTTTAAAAAGGAAACACAGAACACATTATGTTCCTTCACTATGGGAGCAAGGCCAGTTTATAGACTACAGGTCTCATTCTGTCCATAATTTCAAAAGGGCCACAAAATCAATGCACTAGCTTAGCACACGCTCCCATTCTTAAGGATATTCTCCTTTTTTTTATTCAAAGATACACATGATCTCCTATTTTAAATTCTTTATGAATACTTTTGTTATTTGCATAACTCTTATGTAAGTCTTGTGCCACCTTCAAATTTTTCTCTATATGGGTCATTTGTTGTTCTAGTTCCATTAACATTTTAAGCCCAAGGGTAACCCTATCTACTGGATTATCCCAAATGATTGGGATATTGTATTTTCTACCATAGAGGGCCTCAAAAGGGGCCATTTTCAAGGATTCTTGGTATCCATTATTGTAGGAAAAATCTACCAGGGGTAGATACTCCTCCCATTTCCTGGGTTGATGCATTACATGCATCCTTAACATGTCTTCTAGTATTTGGTTCCCCGTCTTTGTTTGTCCATCAGTTTGGGGGTGGTAGGTTGTACTAAAAAGAAGTTTTGTTCCACATCCAGTGAACAAGTACTTCCAAAATTCTAAGGTGAATTTGGCATCCCTATCAGATATAATTTCCTTGGGAATCCCATGCAGTCTAAATATTTATTTCATGAAGATGATGACAATGTCTATTGCCTTGCAAGTGGATTTTACCGGAATGAAGTGGGAAACCTTGCTCAATTTATCCACAACTACCATGATGACATCATTTTGTTTGGTCGTTTTGAATAGTCTAGAGATGAAGTCCATGGAAATGGTTTCCCATTTCCATTGTGGAATAGGCATGGGTTGCAACAGCCCCGCTAGGTGTTGGTTTTCTATCTTAACCTGTTGGAACTCTAAACATTTAACTAGATAATCAACTATGTCCTTTTTCATTCTTGGCCAATAAAACAGTTTCCTGAGGTTTGTCATCATCTTATGATAACCAGTGTGACCGACATATGGTCTTTTGTGAAGTTAATCCAATATGAATTTTTTCAAGGTGTCACAAGTTGGGATATACAACCTCACTTTGCATGTTATTAGGACATCACTCGTTAGTTGATAACCTGCACACTTCATACCAGTGAGATATTTCTCTAGGTGTATATTCATGGTTTTGAAGAACTCATATACCTCCTGTGCACTTTTAACTCTTTCCTTGAGGTCTGTTTCACAAGTACTCATGGTTGTTAAATGAATTACTTGCATACTTCTACTGAGGGCATCAACCACTTGGTTTTCTTTTCCTTTGATGTGTTTGATTTCAAATTCAATATCACTGATAAGATCCATCCACCTAGCTTGCCTAGCATTTAGCTTGGGATGGTCATATAAATACCTCAACCCGCTATGGTCTGTCATGAGGACAAACCTTCTTCCTAGGAGGTAGTACCTCCACATTTTCAAAGTGTGCACTATGGAAGATAGTTCTAGGTCACTAGTCACATAATTTATTTCATGTTTAAGAAATTTTATGGATTCATAACATATTACATGTCCCTCTTGCTTGAGGAATCCTTTGAGTCCCTCTTTGCAGGCATCAGTGCACACCATGAATTCCTTGTTTTGGTATGCAATTTTTAGTACAAGGTCATGTGTTAAGAGGTTTTTCAACTGTCGGAAACTCCCCTCACATTCTGCTATCCAAATAAATTTCACCCCCTTTCTCTATAGTGAAGTGATTGGGTGACATATCTTAGAAAATCCCTTTATAAATCTCCTATAGTATCCTGCTAAACCCATGAAGGATCTAATGTTAATAACATCCCTGGGTGTGGGCCAATCCATAATGGCTTTGATATTATTAGGGTCAACTTCTACTCCCTTCTCAGAGATAAAATGGCTTAAATAAATGACTTTCCTTTGGAAGAATTCACACTTGCTAAGCTTAGCATAGAGCTTGTGTTCTCTTAGTACTTGGAGTACTAACTTTAGGTGTTCTTCATGCTCTTCCTTACTCCTTGAGTAGACTAGGATGTCATTAATAAAAAATAATCCAAATATGTCCAAGAACGTGTTGAGTACACTGTTCATCAAACACGTGAAAGTGGCAGGTGTATTGGTGAGACCAAATCGCACCACAACAAATTCATAGTGTTTGTACCTTGTCCTAAAGGTGGTTTTATTGATGTCCTCATTCTTTATTCGAACTTGATGATATCCAGATATCATATCAATCTTGGAAAATATGGTGGAACCTCTTAATTGGTCAAATAAGTCATCAATCCTAGGTAGGGGGTACTTATTCTTAATTGTCATTTTATTGAGTTGCATGTAGAAAAATGAGGTACTATGAGGCTGCAAACTTAGGTCTATCTTTGACCTTGAGTTTGGCTCTAAGTTTGATCTTCCAATTGTCCTTTTCTACTATTTTTAGGACAACAAGCAGTCAAGTAACTTTCTACCCATAATTTTTATTGGTGAAGTGTTCTTTTGAGGTGCCTTTGCAAGTGTTTTCGAACTAGTGGTCAACACATGAAATAATGCTCAAAACAAATAACATTCCTCAGATATTTACACCTCTAAAATGTTGATCTACACATCTAATCATGCATGAAATTTGACACAGGTATTTTTGGTCAACATGACCCTGGATAAAACCCCTCGGGGAAAACTAGTTTGGAGATAGATGTATATAGAAGATCTCAAAGAAAAATGCACAACAAGGAAAACATATACAAGTGAACTTGGTACAATAGAAACCCTTATTGGTTGCTTTGGAGTCCCTTGAATATGTTCATGCTAGCCCCTTGAAGCTAGGCACCCTTTTCCTTGGTGTGCCTTCTTTCTTAGCTAATGCCTTGGCCTCTTTCCTTGCCTCTTGCCTTTCCTTTTCCCTTTTCTTGTGCCTTGAACCTTGCCTTGCCTTTGCCTTTCCCTTGGTATTTCTCCCTCCTCTCAAGAGTGCTTCCCTCCAAGGCTAGGTGCTCACTAAGCCTAAGTGTGCCCCTCCTCAAGAAAAAACCCCACAAATAGATGTGCCCTCCTTCACCCTTTCACCCTCTAATCCTATAGAGTGTACCTCTCCATGGTGAATGATATCCTCCAATAAATGGGAACCTCTCACAAGCTAGATGCGCCCCCTCCTCAAGATGCACCTCTCCTCACTAACAAATTCACCCCGACTCAAGATGAATGCATCCCTCCTCAAGATGATGCCCAAGATTCCATGGTAGACCCTCCACGCAAGCTAGAACCCAAGCTATGGATCCTCCTAAAACCCTTGAACTCATGTGCCCTCTCCTCCTCAAGAAATGCACCCAAGAGCCCTTCACTTCTCCTCCTCTCCTCTCAAATATCTCAAGTGAAGAATGAGCCTCTTCATTACCATTTTTCCTCCTTTAACCTCTCTTTGGCCAAGCAATAAAATATCAATGACCTATATCGAATATATCCATGTCTAATAAATGGGTGAGATTTAATCCAAAAATATCACTTAGGAAACCCACTTTCCTTAGTTTTATTTATGTCCTTTAACTCACCAACAAAGTCAACGAAATGTCACTTTAATGACATAAGTGACATATTTCACTTTTGACTTAAACTCCTAAGTCAAATTCAAATTAGAACATAACGTAAAGTAATAAGGGTAATAGTCTCCCCCTTTGTGTTTATAGACTCACAAACACAAGGGGACCACTTTCCAAGGTACCCAAATCTCAACGCTCCCTCTTACCGAGGAAAGTGCCATTCACCCCAATCTCATCCCTACAGTGGACATGGTTTCCTACTGGAAAATACTCAGTGAGTATGGTTGTACCATGATCATCAAAAATGGTATTTGACACAGATCTTCTCAACCTGCGTGATCTATAGATGGAAGTGCATCTCCACCTATCCAAGATGACCTAGATATTGTCATCTCACCAAAGATCTCAACCTTGGCATCTCACCACGGATTTCTACCTCCTGACATCTCGCCAATGGTCACTACTATTGGAATCTCACCAAGAGTCTCTCTATTGGAATCTCACCAAGAGTCTCCCCCTCTTGGCATATCACCAAGAGTATTTGGACCTTGAAATCTCACCAAGATCCTCAGCTTGGCCTCTCACCAAGTGACTTCCACCTAAAGTGGAACTTGTACCTGATCTACTCATCTCCATAGACAAGTGAGGCTCAAGCCTCTGTGGTGCCCTGCTTCTCCTCCTTGTCAATATTTTATGCTCTAAAGCCCCTACAACAAACCTATGTCTACTCAAAAACTCTGAAACTGAAGATGTCCCGGCTGGACCAGTCACCCTTGAAGATGGTGTCCATAAAAATTGAGTCTAAGCTCCCTCTGAATCAATACTCTGCATCAATAGGTCCTCCTCAACTTTTTCTCCTGACCTACTATTGGATGGTGCATCAACTGATGAACACACACTCCCTCGCAAACTGAGCAACAAACTCATCCTCCTCTGTTATCGTTGCAGTACCATCCTACTTCTTCTTCTTCTTGGGACATTGTCCTGCATAGTGACCCATCTCTCCACAAGAAAAGCATCTCATTGTACTCATGTCTCTATCTTGCCCACTGTCACTCTGTTGTGGTTTGGCCCCTCCCTTGGGACCCTGTCCAGCACCTTTGTCAGTATTCTTCTTTCCCTTATTCCATAGAGAAAGATCCTCATCACCCTATGAAGTGTGTTGTTGTCCTAAAGATCATGAGCTGCATCTCATCTCCCCCTTTACAAAGTCATCCCAAATTCTCTCCTAGTTAGGAATGACCTCTCGAGATACAATGCCTCGTACAAACGAACCCCAAGGTTTGGAAAAGTTTTTCAAAGTTGTCCTCACTAAGAATTTAGGAT
Source organism: Picea mariana (assembly GCA_032191745.1). NCBI lineage: Eukaryota > Viridiplantae > Streptophyta > Pinopsida > Pinales > Pinaceae > Picea > Picea mariana. The sequence goes on from JASDQU010438411.1 coordinate 42,567, forward strand.
CCACAATCTCCCCGACTACAACCAACTCATCTCAAATTTGTGTAAATATTCCAAGGTATGATGTGACCATATTAGAATCGAGCATCTGAATGATCCTGAGCTTGTCCTACAAAACCATTTTTCGGTTTTGGTTTGGACTCTGGTAAAGCTTGCACAATGAGTCCCATATCTCAAAGGCATAGTCTTTCCCACTCAGATGGGATATGATGTGGTCCCTCACAGCATCACAAATAGTCCTCTTTTCCTTATTGTTCCTCTTCCTAAACTCTGCCACCAACAAGGGAGCAGTGACAGGAGGAAGAACAATGGGATCTTGAACTATATCCCATAGTTCAAGGTCCTCCATGAAAAAGATGATCGTGGTCTTCCAAGAGGACCAGTTGCTAGCTCCCTCTATCCTAGCCTATGCCGGCATCTGGGAAATCAACATGGTTGTCCATTAAATCTCACTCTAATGTTAAAACTGCACAAGATTACTGCCTCACTCCTGTCAACACAGGTGTGAAAAGAGGAAGTCAAACTACAACCTCACTCCTGACAACACATGTGTGAAAAGAGGTTGTCCAAATCATCTTCACTCTTGTCCACACATGTGTGATAAGAGGTTGTCCACAAGTGTCCAAAAAAAATCCTACAACTTTCCAAAAAATCTTCCCACAAGCTATCCACTAACTCTGCCAACAAGTTGTCCAAAAATCTGCTAACAAGTTGTCACAAAACTTCCCACCGAATGCTCTAGAAATCATCAAGTCTTTTCCACCAAGTGCTCTGATACCATGTAGAAAAATGAGGTACTATGAGGCTACCAACTAAGGTCTGTCTTTGACCTTGAGTTTGGCTCTAAGTTTAATCTTCCAACTATCCTTTGATGTTGTTTGTAGGACAACAAATAGTCAAGTAACTTTATGCCCATAATTTTTATTGGTTAAGTGTTCTTTTGAGGTGCCCTTGCAAGTGTTTTCAAACTGGTGGTTAGCACATGCAATAATTCTCAAAATAAATAACAATCCTCGGATCTTTACAACTCTAAAATGTTGATCTACACATCTAATCATGCATGAAATTTGACACAGGTATTTTTGGTCAACATGACCCTGGATAACCCCCCCCCCTCCGGGGAAAACCAGTTTGGAGATAGATGTATATAGAAGATCTCAAAGAAAAATGTAGAACAAGGAAAATATATACAAGTGAACTTGGTACAATATCAACCCTTATTGGATGCTTTGGAGTCCCTTGAAGATGTGTCTTCTAGCCCCTTGAAGCTAGGCGCCCTTCGCCTTGGTGCACCCTTCTTCCTTAGCTAATTCCTTGGCCTCTTTCCTTTCCTCTTGCCTTTCCTTTTCCCTTTTCTTGTGCCTTGAAACTTGCCTTGATTTTTCCTTTCCCTTGGTCTTGCACCCTCCTCTCAAGAGTGCTTCCCTCCAAGGCTAGGTGCGCACTAAGCCTAAGTGAGCCCCTCCTCAAGAAAAAACCCCACAAATAGATGTGTCTGCCTTCACCCTTGTGCCCTCTAATACTCTAAAGTGCATCTCTCCATGCTGAATGATTTCATCCAAGAGATGTGAACCTCTCACAAGCTATATGCTCCATCTTCTCAAGATGCACCTCTCCTCACTAGAAAATGCACCCCTACTCAAGAGGAATGTGCCCCTCCTCGAGATGATGCCCAAGCTTCCATGGTAGGCTCTCCATGCAAGCTAGAAACCAAGCTATGGGTCCTCCTCAAACCCTTGACCTCATGCACCCTATCCTCCTCAAGAAATGTGCCCAAGTGCCTCTCACTTCTCCTCCTCTCCTCTCAAATATCTCAAGTGAAGAATGAGCCTCTTCATTACCCTTTTGCCTCATTTAGCCTCTCTTTGGCCAAGCCATAAAAGATCAATGGCCTAGATCCAATCTAGCCATGTCTAATCAATGGGTGATATTTAATCCAAAAATGTCACTTAGGAAACCCACTTTCCTTAGTTTTCTTTATGTCCTTTAACTCACCCACAAAGTGAATTAAATGTCACTTTAATGACTTAAGTGACATATTTCACTTTTGACTTAAACTCCTAAGTCAAAGTGAAATTAGAACATAAACTAAAGTAATAAGGGTAATAGTCTCCCCCTTTGTGTTTAGAGACTCACAAA
>JASDQU010438411.1:44722-55507 GCA_032191745.1 Picea mariana
CTTGACCTCATGCACCCTATCCTCCTCAAGAAATGTGCCCAAGTGCCTCTCACTTCTCCTCCTCTCCTCTCAAATATCTCAAGTGAAGAATGAGCCTCTTCATTACCCTTTTGCCTCATTTAGCCTCTCTTTGGCCAAGCCATAAAAGATCAATGGCCTAGATCCAATCTAGCCATGTCTAATCAATGGGTGATATTTAATCCAAAAATGTCACTTAGGAAACCCACTTTCCTTAGTTTTCTTTATGTCCTTTAACTCACCCACAAAGTGAATTAAATGTCACTTTAATGACTTAAGTGACATATTTCACTTTTGACTTAAACTCCTAAGTCAAAGTGAAATTAGAACATAAACTAAAGTAATAAGGGTAATAGTCTCCCCCTTTGTGTTTAGAGACTCACAAATAGAAGGGGACCACTTTCCAAGGTACTCAAATCTCAACAGCCTATAGTCTATGCACAACCTGAGTGTGTCATCCTTAATCTTTACAAATAAGGATGGTTCTCCCCAGGGAGACACACTAGGTTGAATGTACCCCTTGTCTAACATTTCCTTCAGTTGCAATTTGAGATCCACTAACTATGGGGTACTCATCCTATAGGGTTCTCTAGACTTTGGCACTGCTCCAGGTACAAGCTCTATTTAGAAATTGATATCTCTCTTGGGAGGTAACCCTAGTACCTCTTTTGGAAACCCATATCTAAAATATTTTAGTATAGGGTGCTCTTATAGGCTTGGTTTTCAGTCCTTAACATAATCTAATACCTGTATTGCATACAAAAGGAACCCCTTCCTACAATACTTCTTCATTTGGAGGGATGATATCTTTCTTAATGAGACAAGTTTTTGAATTCCCTCTAAAGTTCTTCTCTCCACTTTGTCATCTTCACAATCTAAGGTTTTGTTATAATAGTCCAATTTAGACTTATGGGAAGCCAACCAATCCATGTCGATCAACATGTCGTATAATCCTAGAGGAAGGACGTTTAAGGTGGCTTGAGTAGGCAACCCATTCATGATGATTGGGCATGTTGTTACGACCCATGTTACCCTTTTTTCCCATGGCTAGTTGTACCATCCATGGCTTAGTTTGTTTTTCTTATTGTAATTTACACATCTCAACAGTTTGAGGAGAAATATAACTCAGATAAGAGCCAGGGTCAATTAGAATAGAAATAAGATGGTTGGTGACCATACATTCCATTTCCACCACTGAGGCTTGGTGGTCTACCCGTTTATTGTCCAAAGTTGTATGGATTTTTGGTATGCTTTTGGCCACATCATCGACTGTGGTATCCTCTTGGATGTTGTAAACTCCCTTGTTGTTTGGCTTCCTATGAAGATAGTCTCTCAGCATGTGTTCTTCTCCACAACCCCAAAATTTCAATGATTCCTTCTTTGTGCTTTCAGTCCTACCCGAGGCTAATCCAATAGTCTTATCTCCACCTTGAGATGGGAAGTTATGTTGATTCACATTTTTGGTAGGGAATCCCATCCTAGGATTCCTCCCAAAATTATTGAATCTTGAAGGTTTAGCTCCCATATTATTGAATCCTATCTTATTTTTCTTTTTACATTCTTTGGGGGCTTCTGATTTGTGGTTTAGTTGCTCGTAACCGTATCTAGCCTTTTGAATGGAATCCTCCATGGTTTTAGGTTCATCAAATTCAATCCTATTCTGGAAGGATTAAGGTAGCCCACTAAGAAATTGTTGCATCTTTACCTTTTCATCCTTTATGTAGGGTACATACCTCATCATTTCCATAAATTTGTTGTTGTATTCATCTATAGTGAGATGTCCTAATTTGAGCTCATATAACTCGTTCATATTTTAATCATAGTACCACTCCAAAAGGTACTTCTTCTTGAAGTATTTCTCAAAATTACTCTAGGACAACCCCTTTTCCCAGATTCCTTTTACATTTCTAAGGTCTTCCCATTGGATAAAGACCTTTCCATTCAAATTTAATATACTTATTCAGGCTTTCAAGTTCTCCAAGTAGTTATGAACTCTGAAATACTTCTTTAGGCCCAGCATCCAAGCTTTTGCCTCCTCCCATTTTTTGATTTCCCCATCAAAATTATGGGGCTTAGATTTCTTAAATTCCTTGGGGTCCCTTCCCTTGGAGTACTTCCTTTTCATCCCCTTCTTATGGGAATGGGAATTGGTCTTACTATTGCAAATATCTGTGGATATTTATACTCCTTTGCTAGAGAAATCCTTAGATGAATCTTTGGTTTTGGCATGCGTCTTGGCTCCATGACAAACCTTCTTGAGAGGGTTTCTTCTTGCATTACTTCTTTTAGGTCCATGCTTCTACATTTAAGGTAAACTATGGGTTTTCTCGGTCCGGTGTTTGTCCATGTTGTTGGCGGCTGGCCCATGTTGCAATTTTCATTCTAGTTATAACAAACTTTGCAGCAGGACCGCATTTATCTCGGTCTGGCTTTCTTGCTCTTTCATTAGTCGTTCATTGTCAGCCTTAAATATTTGCAACTCTACCATGATAATTCTCATGGTATCAACCAAGTTTGGAGGGGTTTCTAACATGCTCCTTTCATAATATTCTTCTTCTTTGTTATGGGAGCTCTCCTCCCATACATGGTGGATCACCATCACTATTCTTAGAGCTTGTATGGAAAATCTCGAACTGGTTAAGTGATGAGAATCAACAATTCTTTGTTAGTCAACTTGTCCATTATCTAAAAAAAAGAACACGGTACATTTGTAAATTGATATTATGGTGTAGAAATCTAGTGTTTTACAATAGTATACAGTTCCTATGTAGCTACACAAAAACAACGTATAATCATGTTCCTCTTCCTAGTATGAAGTTTTTTTATAAATGTCCGCGATTAATTACTTATTGAGTTATTATTCTTGATATTTCAGGGTTAATTGTTGCACAATGAATTTCATTGGGCTTCCACGTGCTAGGTAAAATGGGGACTCGAGGACCATAGGAATAGATGGTCTGTCGATATCCATCGTTGGTCGAGGTTTCTGTGGTCACAGTCTGGGTGGGTAAGATTTCAAATTGCAATTGTTGATTATGGTCTGGTCAATGGTCCATGTTGTCATACATTGTGAAAGTGGTCATGACTTATGCTAAAGGGTTGGTGGTTCCGACGAGAAGCACCCACCTAAGCCACTCGTGACTCAACTAAGGTTACTTCGTGTTGGTTTTTTTTGGGGTTTCCATTAGGGAATACGTGGGGGGTCATTAAGGCCACAATTGCATTATTATGGGTGAATAAATTACCTCATGGCCAAAAAATGATAACACCCTCAAAGTTCTAAGTACTTGGTCACCCAACTAGGTATTAGTAGGTCCTTATAAATGGGGTAAGGTAGTATATCCTTCCCTTTATAATTTTTCTAATAAAAATTATTCAACTCCTTCATGAGCCCAAGTAGGCCAAGTGTAGTTTCTTGCTCTGATACCACTTTGTAACATATTGAACCCCTTAAAGCTTCTATGAGATGGGGTATCCATATTGTTTTTCTTTCTTGATTTATCTAACTTATCTTATTTTCTTCCATTCACATCTCCAATGCTCTTTACTTATTCATGGTATTTTCGATGACAAAACATTTTTATTCACTAGTTCACGAACTTGTGGTCTCTCAGCTACATATCGTTATAATTCTCCTTGCACAAGTCCACCCAAAAAATCCCGACACTTAGTCATTTCTCCACCTTTACTGACGTGTGGACTCATAGACTCGCGGAGGTAACATGCTACAACCATAACTTTCAAACATCCGAGACATCTCAACACTTAGTCATTTTTCCCTTCACGAACTCGTAGACCCACGGGATCGTGGAGGTGTAATTATATGACCTTAACTTCCATGAGTCTGATAAGTCTCAACACATAGTCCTTTTTTTTCCATCTTCATAGACTCACAAAGGTGTAATTCTACAACCTTCACTTTCATGAGTCCGAGAGGTCTCAACACTTTGTCATTTTTCCATCTTCGCGGACTCTCAGACCACGGAGGGGTAATTCTATGACCTTCACTTTCATGAGTCTGAGAAGTCTCAACACTTAGTTTATTTCATGAGTCTGAGAAGTCTCAACACTTAGTTTATTTCATGAGTCCATGGAGTCCCTATACTTGTTCATTTTTCATCTTCACGAACTCTCAGACTCTCGAACTCGTGGAGGGCTAATTCTACGACCTTCACTTTCATGAGTCCGAGAAGTATCAATACTTATTTTATTTCATGAGTCTATGGAGTCCTGATACTTATCCATTTTTCATCTTTGCAGACTCACGGACTCACGGAGGTAAAGTCTCACGACCCTAACCTTCATGAGTCCATGGAGTCTTGGTACTTAGCCATTTTTCCATCTTCTACCATCGCATGACATGACATGTAGGGTTACACTTGGTACACATATCGCTTAACACATGGAATTTCTTAAGGTGACACGTGGCCTTCTTCCATCAAGATACAGGGTACTCACATAGGGTCTCGATATCGTGGGTCCAACAACGCAATTTCAATGATACTTAACTCATGTGGTGATCTGATAAGGACTCTCCCTTGCCCTTTTCTCTGATCATCAATTAGCACATGCCCTCTTAGGACACGGTGGCGATACTAGTCAGCAAGGTACGTAATGATGATGTCACCCTTTTTCCTTGGTCCCATTCCAACTAGATTCATCAAGATCTATAGCAAAATTTTCATCGCAGCCTCACCTTGATGGATGGTCTAGGTCGTTCCTTGGCTTCTAAGGTCATTTTGACGAGGATGCTCCGACCGTGCTAATCTCCACAGACCCAATGGTCCTAGATAATCCATGATCACTCTCGATGAATCAATGACCCTTGTTGATTTCATAGAATGGCTTTGTGTTCAGCGTCGATGAAGGGTCATGATCTTTCCCTTCAACTCAATCTACAACTGAGGTCGCATATCAACCTCGTCCCGATAAAGGGCTCGAATTTATTCATTGTGTCAAACCCATGGCCACGATTTTTCTTAAATGAGATAGGGCTTCTCCACTGGCTTAACAATCAGTGCCTAAACTTAGCCATTTCATGGATATATTTCTTTGATTCCTTCTCAGGTCTTACTAAGCCTTGAGAATGCCCGTGCTTGATCGAGGTACTCCATGGTTTCCTCAGAGTTTCTTCATAGTACCCTATCCTTTGAAAGACTAGATGGGCTCAGGCATTCCGACACCGTGGCACACAGAGAACATACACAAGGGTATATATGTATATGTATATGCATAAGAGTACATGCATATGCCATAGGATTACAACAATTCACACAGTTAGTAGGGACGTTTCTCCCCTCATGTTAGTGCAAAAACCTTAGATTATATGCGTGCATAAAATTCATAAATATTTGTATCCTTTCCAATATACCAGACACACAAATTTACTCACAACTTGTATACATAAAGAATTCTCACAAGACATGAAGTATTTGCTAGAAAGAATGTAAAATTCTTCATGCAATTAAACATTATGCACATTTTCTAGTATCTCCAGAATACACAACTTGATTTAGAGACCAAATAGTTACATCTAAATATTATGCCATTCATTTAGCCATACACACATTCATATCAATACACAAAGGTATATTAGACACTTATCTATAGAATATTGAGATATGTTTAGTGTTGTTGTAGAGAGAACTAGTCTCCACCCAACCGTAGGAAAGGTTGCATTCAAATTCACTGAAACTAGCCACCCCCAAGCCAGGATACGATGTCACGGGAGGAGTTTTGCATGATTATCTCTGGTGACCTCCTTCTTCCCTTTCTCTCCTCCTTTTCTTCTTGTCTTTTTCCCTCAGGACCTCGTTGATCGTGCCAGAAAATTCTTGAAGGTACTTTCCCATCCATTCTTAACTCCTTCAAGAACTATTCCAACTACTATCTTGATTGATAGTCAATTTCTAGGGTTGAGGAAAGTTCAGATCCATATCATTTTGATTAAGCAGGGTACTGCCTAGAAGATTCATTCAAAACAGTGATGGCCTCCCTCTTTCCCACTCCTCTCATGACATCATAACCTGTGAAGGCCATCCCTTTAGCAGTAACTCAACATTCTCTTATTTTATTAAAAACCAAACATATTTATATAGAAATATTACAAAATCTATCAAGATCCATTGTTTATCCTTGATCACCCATGGTTCAACTTATTATATTTCCATTTATAATTATAGACTGGGGGAAACAAGGGTGTTACACCCACAACCATTATTGAGGAAACTTGGGCCTTTTGTTTATTGAGTATTTTAGTCTTACTTGAACTTTGAAATAATTTACCACTATCAATCACAGTGGAGATATGAACATTATTGTTTGAAGAATAAATAGAGGTCTCGCCTCACTTATGTACATATGCTATAAAAATTTAACTACAAGTGAATCAAATCTCATGTTTTAATTCATCAACTTTGACCATATCCTTCACCCAAAGAGCTAGATATAAAAAAACGATTCCAACACTGCATGCTACACATAGGAAACCTTAGATTCAATGTTGCTCTCGATGAAATTGAGAAATAGGTAGCTCATCCCCAATGCATCATTCAAGAAAAATCTAGTTGATTGTATATGCAATGTTGTGAATAATCTCATTCCTTCGAGGCATCTATTAGAAGTATGCCAATATTTTGGAAAGTATCGAATAGAATCCCAATTGCATCAAAAATTAAAGTGGACTATCTAATAGATTTTCATAATGTAATGTAGACACATTATTTTAGAAACCAACCACTAGGTAGTGGGTGGAATGATGACATCCCTATTTTGAAACAAAGGCACCTGCTCCACTCTCCATCTAAAACCTCAAAATCAGACTTCATTACTCCCCCAAGAACACCCTTATACTCTTCCACTGTGTTTTTACCTAAAGAACTATCAATATAAGGTTGCCTAGTGAAAAATACCCATGTACCTTTACAATTACATCAGCCTAATCTCATACGTGATGTTTGGTTTCCCACACCTTCCTTCTAACCAATTCTAAGAAGAATGATGTGGCATTACAGGTATTACATGTTGGGGTCACTGAGCATATGCACATGCTTTGTTTATGTATAGAGGTCCTTGTGCAAAATTGTAGAGGAATAAATTTTTGCAAGAAATACACAAATAGAGAATCTATTTAATTGAAGGAGGTCAAAATCATTAGAAATTGTATAGTGCATTGTAGCTTCAAAATATTAATACTCACTCCTTTCACCATAAGTAGAAGACCAAAATAGTATATTTTCAGAGTGCACCCACCTTTGGTGGTTTTCCAATCCCATTTCCATGAAAACTAAAAAGTCACATTTCAATAGTATTTATTGCCAACAATATCAACAATATAATTAGACTCCAACATGGTTCAAGGAATCAATTCACTAGGCCAAAATTCATGTTTAAAAGTCCTTGTTGAATTTTCAATAATAATCCTTTCATCTATAGTTGTCGAAAAAATGCAATCAATTTCTTGACAATTTACTTCATGGACATGTACAGTTGCAATCAACTCAATATAATGTTGCAAAAGCATATAATTCTCTTGTACACAATCACATATAGATAATACATGCTAACATAAAGTTGTTTGAATAGCTAGAAACACTTTTTTTTTCCATTGTAAGAATAATGGAAAAGATCAAAATATTTTGTTGTTACAATTTTAATAAAACTAAAATGTAGAAGAACTTTGGTCATTTAGTGCAGGGGCATCATTTCTTGGTGCATTTGTATTGCCAAGCGTATTGGATTTGCTATGTCTGAATCTCCTAGAACCAACTGCATTTCCCACCAAGTCATCTTTGAGAGTCTCCATAACCATTACCACATCTCTCATAGTTGGTCATTCAGTAGGTGAATATTTAGAACAAAACAAACCAACTCATAGCAAAGAAAGTAGGATTTGTGTACATTATTTTCATCAAATTCATCTCTATCCATCTCACTAAAAATATTGTTGTCAATTACCTCATTCACTTTGTTTGGAAATGCCAAGTTCACCGACTTGTGCAAGTTTAGGCCCCCAACAAACATGTCACTAGTTGGTCGCTTTCTGGTAAGCATTTCCAATAGCATAATGTTGTAGCTATAAACATCTCCTTTGATGGATAAACCCTGACCCAATCCGTACTCTACATTAAAATGTAACTTTCATCAATGTTTACTCTATTAGTGCATAGAAAATTGTTAATGAGTAAATACAAATAAAATGAATTTGTTAAAAATCTAAACCTGGAGCAATGTAGCCCATAGATCCTTTCAAAGAAAGTGTTGAAGTAAGTGAATCACTAGAGGTTGCACCAAGTAATCTTGAAATACCAAAATCTATTACATGACCTGTCATATCTTCATCCAAAAGTACATTGTTAGGTTTTATATCACAATGCACTACTTGCACATAAGAATAATAATGAATATATACCATGGCATGGGCCACATTTATCAAAATGTCTAATCTAGTTTTAAATCCCAATTCACACACACCCTCACCATTGTTGTCATCTCTATTGAGATACAAATGTTTCTCTAGGCTTCCATTAGACATAAACTAAAAAACTAAACCTTTGAAATGGAGTTTGGAACATGAGGTTATGATTCTCACTAGATTCCGATGTCGAACCTTTTGCAAGATAATACATTCTTCTTTAAAAATCTTCTCAACTTGGTCATTTTGCAACTGGAGAACTTTCACAGCAACAAGCGTGCCATCACTCAATATTCCTTTATAAACAAATCCAAAACTACTCATTCCCAACAAGTTGGTCTCAGTAAATCCATTGGTTTCTATGTTAAGCTCTTGATATGAAATCCTTCAGTGCTCAAAATTTTGGAAAATGTCTCGTGAGAAATCAAAGTTTTCCATATGCATATTCCCTCTCCAAAGGAATCCCAAAAGTAGACAACATAGTATAAAAGAAATAGCTCCGCTCACTGGCAACAATACTTTTTTCACATATGAAAAATGATTTCTTGGTGTTGGACATGCAGGTAATTCAAATGCTTGTGGTCCACAGTGGCTAGGATTTCCAATGAAGGACATCACAATTGTTTGATTTGCAAAAAGTCCTCCTTTTGGAATTTCCCTTATGAGATTGTTAAAAGACACATTCAAATACTAAAGCATTTTCAACTTCTTGAGTGTCACTGGAATTGCACCTAATAAGGAGTTGGAAGAGAGATCTAGGTTCATGAGACTTTGTAAATTTCCAAGTGAATCTGGAATAAAGCCTTTGAAGTAATTTTTGGATAAATTCAATGATTGTGGTTCAGCGCATGTTCCAAGAGTAGGTGGAATGTCCCTAGTTAATTGATTGGCAGAAATGTCTATAGCTTGAGCCATTGCAATTTTACCAATCCCCATGGGCAAGGAGACTTCTAAGAAATTCCATGACAAATTCAAATAGAAGTGTAGATTATGAAGTTCAACAATTTCTTGTGGTATGCTTCCAATGAGCATATTGTAAGACAAGTCCAACAATTCCAAATTTGTAGAATTTTCTAAGTGGGAAGGAATGCTTCCCGATAACTTGTTATGATGAAGGATGAGTCTTCTTAGTTGTTTAAGGGGTGCAAGAGAATTGGGAATCTTTCCAGAGAGTATGTTTCTGCTAATGTCCAAGAGACCAAGTTGTTGTAACTGTTCAAAGTCATTGGGGATGTTTCCTTCTAATATGTTGTTTCCTAAATCAAGTCTTTCTAATTTTATAAGGTTTCCTAATGGTGGGATGATGCCACTTAAAATATTTCCACTTAAATTTAGAAAGGTTAGGCTAATAAGATTGCATATATGTGGAGGGATGTTTCTTTTTATCATGTTTCTTGCTAATGACAAGTAAGACAAATTGGTAGAAAGTTTTCCTATCACCGAAGGAAAGACGCCACTAAGTTTATTGTTGCTCAATTTTAGTTGGTGTAGCTGAGAGCAATCGGTAAGAGCCACAAGCAAGGGAATTGTTGTACTATTACCACTCTCAAGCATATTATTGTGCAAGGATATCCCTTCAAGGAGAGATAGCTTACCCAACTCTAGGGGGATACTTCTAGTGAAATTTTTGTTGGATAGAATGAGCATTTGGAGTTTGGAACAATTTCCAATTTCCAAAAGGGGACTGCGGGATTCCAATTGGCCATGGAAGTATTAGGATCAGTGGTGATGAGCTTCTTGAATGTGAGAAGGGATTGTCCATCATCACGAAACGAGTGTGGAGGAGGAGGAGGGGAAACAAATAGAAGCACCAGTAGCGGCACAGGAAAAGCAGGGAGATGGCATGGGGCTTCAAATGGAAATGTAAAAGAGAATTGCAGAAACACAGGGTTTGGCTAGAGCAGCAATAGGAGGTGAAAATGCATTTCTATGTGATTTGTTATGACAAGTTTTTATAAGCAGAAAGAGAGAGAGGTGAAAACACCATGTTGAGAGAAACAGAGCATGTGTTGTAGACGGAGAGCACTCAAAAGTCAAGATATGTTTGAAAGAGCTCCCACCGAATTCATATCCAATCCAGATTGTTACTTCAATCCCATCAAAAACCACATCATCACCAAAAATTATTAGGGCATTCAGATTATAAATAATTACTCAAATCAAATCTTACATCTAACAATTTTTAATCAAATTTTGGACAAATAAATTCTTACATTCCACCAAACACAAATAATTATTTTATAATAAATAATGATAATAATAAATAAATTGATAACCAATAATGAATCTTATTTATTCTTATTTGCATTACAATTACAATTTCTAGTTATAGTGGAAGACATAATTTCTAGTTA
>JASDQU010438411.1:55607-73249 GCA_032191745.1 Picea mariana
CTTATGTATTCATGGGTTTTTCTACTATCTAGGAAACCAAATAGTTTAGGAGATATTACCTCTAAAAATACCTCTTTCAATCTAACTACTACTATCTTGGCTACAATTTTATAAACACAATTATTAAGGAAGATTGATCTTTAGTCATGAAAGGAAGTATGTTGGAGATATTACACGCACACTTCGTTAATTCTTTTCCTAAGATTGATAGTCCGATGTTGATAACACTTCTTTATATGAGAATATTATCTTTAGAGAATATTCTCCTACAAAATATGTCATTCCTCTTCAATTCAGAGTCAATTACACTATGTTACACCTAGTTAGACTAGCGGAAGTCACTCATGCATGGAAACCTCGATCTTATCACCCACAGTTGCATGTTCACCTTAGATTCCTCACTTGGAGTGTGCATATCTCAATCATGTGGCCAAGAGGGCGCATATCTTGTGATTGCATGTGTTTCTCTCACTTCCACATGTGTGACTCAGTTAGTTGGTGATTGCATGGACCAGTTAACTATGACTAGGTGGCAGATTACTTTGGTTTCTATCAGTGAGTGTCTAGATCTCTCTATATCACTACTATGGAGACTTCACTTAGCCATGTAGATTATATCATGTGTGTTTTACCATTTTACTCAACAGTTAATACAATTCATTCTTTCGTTCTACTCTCTTATCTCCTCTCTCACAATCTTTGTGTGTTCATTTTCTACTAGCTAGGTTCGCTATGCAAACTTCACATGGAATCAGAGCCTTGATCGCTAGGATAAAGTGCAAATTAATTTATATTTGTAGGTATAGGAGGAATATGCAGTCAGAAAAGATGGGTTACTCACTGGCAATACTTCTCATGCCTCATAACTAATTTAAGTGGAAGCTAAAAATTCTGCATCAACTAAGATGTAGAGTCTTGTATTAGATTACTATGGCAATAGAGATTGAACCAACTTCTACTATCGAAAAGAATAGGTATCTCAACTGCATCGATGAGGAATACAACCTCCTCTGCATGTCTATGTCCCATGAGCTTCTATTTTACATTGAATCTTGTACCACACTAGATGAGATTTGGACAAAGTTGGAGGATCTCTTTGGAAAATAGGATGAAAAGAGAGGTCATATGCTCGAGGTCGAGCTAAATTCCTTAGATATGAGAAATTTTGATAACATCCAATACTTCTTTACGAAGTTCAAGTCCCTTCTCCTTCATCTAAAGGGATGTGGAATAGACAAATCCACTCAACACAATTAGTTAATCCTTTCTTTTTTGGAAAAACTTCATCCGTATTATGTTTCTTTTGTCTCTTGTTTCCATTTAAATAGATTCACTTCAGGATTTACCTGGAAAATTCCAACATTAGATCATTTTATTGAGGCCCTCATGCATGAGAAATACAATCTCATCAATATGGGGATAATCAAGGGATCCAATGCGCATAGAGTTTCTATGCATAAGAGCAGCAATGCATGCAATCCAAAGACCAAGAAAAAAGTCAGGAGAAAGGTGCATGTAGATCCAAATAATGAAGGGTACTCCAAACCCTTCGATGATTCCTCAGGATCCAAAGGTAGAAAAGGAAAGAAAGGGAAGACCAAATTTGGTTATTGCAACCGTGGTTATCATCCCGAGTTTACATGCATGAAGAAGGACATTGATCAGATAACACATATTTTTCAAAAGAACAACCTCGGGGACCACATTCCTGAAGCTTCCAAGAAGAAGCCAGAATATCAATCCAAACGAGGTAACTCTCATGCCCTGATTTCCATAAACTTTTCTCATGATGCATGGATCTTATATTCAAGTGCATCCCACCATATGGAAACAAAAAAGAATGTTTTATCTTCTATTCCTACATGCATGGGTCCTCCCATCCTCATGGGATATGATACCCTATATGAGGTCATTAGCCAAGGGAGATTAGAAATACCACATAGAAGTTTTGAGAATATCTTGCATGTTCCAAAAATATCCATGTATCTACTCTCAATTTATCAGATAATGCATTCTGGTACATGAAAAAGGGTCGAATTCACACTTGATTCCATAACCATATCTGATATGCATTGTAAATCCATGATTTTTGTTGGTGAGGTAAAACACCAATATCATTTGTATACTTTTAGTAAGTTCATTACTAAATTTGATTCTAATTTACTATTGACGTATGTTGATAATACTGGTAGATTATGGCACAAGAGATTCAACCATATAAACTTCAAATACATGCAACAACTATGCAAACAAGAAATGGTCACTTGCTTTCCCAACATACATTTTTCCAAAGGAGTTTGTCAAGGATGGGTTCTTGGAAAACATCCCAAAGAGAAGATTGAGAAAGGGAATGCCTGGAGGGATTCCTCTCCTTTGGAGCTCATCCAAATTGATATGATATGACCCTTTTCTCATCCATCAATCTTCTCATCCATATATCAACAAATTAAGGTACATGCTTACATTTATTGATTATTTCTCACGATACACTTGGGTGTATTCTCTCATGCAGAAGTATGAGGTTTTTGAGCATCTCAAATACTTCAAAGCACATGTAGAGACTCATTTTGAGAGAAAGATAAAAATCCTCCACAGATACAATGGTGGGAAATATGTGAACCAATATGTCTAATGTCTTTGTTCAGAGGTAGGTATACAACTGAAACACACAGTACCTTACACTCCGCAACAGAATGGAGTAGCAGAGAGGAAGAACAAATCCCTTAAGGAGATGGACACTTGCATGTTGCATGCAATATCTCTATCACCCAAGCTTTGGGATAAGAAACTTAACTATGCCAACCACATTCATAAAAAATATCCACACATATATGTCAATGAATAAACTCCCTTTGAGGCATGGAGAGACAACAAACTGAAAGTCACCCACTTTTGAATATTTGGATCACGTGCATGGGCTCGCATACCCTCTGAAAAGAGGAAAACATTAGATCCACAAAGTATTTCATGCATATTCATGGGATATCTAGATAATGTTAAGGGTTATAGGTTAATTGATCCCTCCACTAATAGGATCATCATTGAGCGTAGTGTTTAGTTTGAGGAAACTCCCTTGCATGCACCATCAGAGCCACATGTAGATACCTTTGTACCACTTCTTGCACCAGACATCAGTTATGATGAGTCCATTGACTTAGATCATGATTCATATCTGAGTTCTGAATATGATTTGGAATATGATGAGCATGTCGATGATTAACATGCAGATGCTTTTCCACCACATATGCCCAAGTGGGAACAAACCACCCTACAAGCAACATGCGACCTTATGGGGGATCCAGTAGATTAGAGGAGGATGATGTCTTAGTTTGAGGATCCTCCTCATGCACTCACATCTACCGAACCAATGATTCCCATGCATTTCTATATGGTTCTAGATTAAGGGCGACAATGATATGCAAAGGCTGCAAGGAATCTCTTCTTGGAAGTTTCCATGCAGGAGGCGTATAACTCTCTTCTTGAGAACTGACTTGGGATCTATTTATGATTCCTTTAAATATGAATATTGTTAGATGCAAATGGGTCTACAGAACCAAAAAGGAAGCAAACAAACAAGTGATAAGGTATAAGGCAAGATTGGTTGCCAAAGGTTTTCAAAAGATCCACAAGATAGACTATGATGAGACCTTTGATCCTGTAGCGAAGATGGACTCCATCCAATTGGCCCTTGTCATTGTAGTAGCCCAGAGGTGGGAAGTTCACTAGATGGACATGAAGAAATATTTTCTTCATGGGGATATCTCACAAGATATTTACATGGAGCAGCTATAGGGGTTCATTCAGACCTCATCCTTAGTATGCTGATTGAAGAAATCCCTCTATGGCATCGAGAAAGAACCTAGAGCATGGTATCTGAATATGGATTCCTACTTGCTCTCTCAACACTTTGTCAAATGCAAATCAGCTTTGAACGTCTACATGGTGAGGACCTCGGACTCATTGATGATCCCACCTCTATATGTTGATGACCTCCTGATCATAGGAAGTTCAACCTCAACAATTGTTGTGGTCAAAGACATTTTGTATGATAGGTTCTCTATGATGGACATGGGTCCACTGCACTATTTCCTTGTCTCAAGATCAGTTAGGATGCTTTAGGAATCAAGCTATGTTCTTAGAATAAGTATGCTTGGGATCTCTTGTTTAGATTCCACATGACCGAAGACAAGCCAACAACCACACCCTTTTTGTCTGGAGTACATCTTGAGGATGGCATGGATACACCAGTGGTGGAAAACACCTTGTATCAACAACTTGTGGGGAGCCTTCTCTATCTCACCCACACCCAACTAGATCTCTCATATGCAATAGGGGGAGTTTCTAAGTACATGCAAGAGTCGCATGAGCTACAATGGAAGTATGCCAAGCACATCCTTAGATATGTTCAGGGAACCATAGGTTTTGGGATCCACTATGTAGCGGGTTGTGCATTGGATCTCATTGAATTCATTGATTATGATTGGGATGGTGATAGGATAGATTGAAATTCCATGTCTAGGTACGTTCTTATTTTGGGTTCCAGTCCCATCTGTTGGTCAAACAAAAATAAGTCAACTATTTCTCTATTGTCAGTAGAGGCCAAGTACAAAGGAGCGATCAATATCACTATTCAAGCACTTTGGTTTTATAACTTCCTCACCAAGGTTGGCATCCAGTTTCATCGTACGAATGTCATCTGGTGTGACAATAAGAGTACTCTCAAGTTTTGCAGAGACCTAGTGTAGTGAAAATGGACCAAAAATATCGAGATTCATATGCATTACATCAAAGAGATGGTACATGACATGATCATCAATTTTCAGTACTTTCCATTCATCAAACAGACTGCAAACATATTCACCAAGACATTTACTAAGCATAAGTTCCACTTCCTATGCGATCATCTTGGAGTGAAGGACACAACTACTTAGAAGTTGTATTCCCTTCATTTTTTATGCATTTTACTTTGAGTTGGGGTTTTCCCATGAGGTTTTCCCTCTTTCATCTACTTTTTCAATGTTTCATTCTTATATGCATTGTACAATGGGTACCTAACAATCCCTTGGTTTTTAGGACCCATTCATCATGTACACCCTAGTAATGTCTTGGAGGGGTGTTGGGGATATTACACACTCACCTAGGTAATTATTTTCCTAAGGTTGATAGTCTAATGTTGAGAGTGATTCTTTAGATGAGAATATTCTCTCTAGAGAATATTCCCCCACAAAATAAGGTGTTTCTCTTCAATTCAGAGCTAGTTGCACTCAATTAGACTAGTGGAAGTCACTTATGCATGGCAACCTCATTTTTATCACCAACAGTTGCATGTTCACCTTGGTTTCCTTACCTAGAGTGTGCATATCTCATGCATGTGGAAAATAGAGCACATATCTTGTGATTGGATGTGTTTCTCTCACTTCCACACATGTGACTCAGATAATTGGTGATTGCATGGACTAATTAACTAGGACTAGGTGGAAAATTACTTTGGTTTCTGTCAGTGAGTGTTTATATCTCTATAAATCACTACTATGGTGACTTCAGTTAGACATGTAGAGTATATCATGTGTATTTTACCATTTCACTCAACAGTTAATGCAATTCATTCTTTTATTCTACTCTCTTCTCTTCTCTCTCACAAGCTTTGTGTGTTCATTTTCTAGTTGCTAGGTTCACTATGAAAACTTGACAAAATAGGATTATCACACTTGGGAATAAGTGAATTGAATGTAGCATTCAAATATCCTAAAACATTTCCAGAAACCCTCATCTCCTTGTTGGGAACTCAACACACCCTAAAATCTTTTATGAAATTCTGTCACCTTTTGGGTACCACTTGTTTTCTTTTTTTTTGACTGTATGAATTGAGTCTACTATGGAGGGATTGCTAATTTTGTTTTCATGAATTTTCATCGATCAAAGTGTATTTTTTTTTAACCTGTCAATGTGAAAAACTTTAAAAAACTTGGCATTCTAACTTAGAATCTGTAGCTAAAATTGTGACTAGCGTGCCTATGTTTGGCATTGACAGAATCCAAGCAGGTAAAATAACCACACAGTAACAATAATCATTGTTGTCGATGTATCATCAACATCGGTAAAAGATAGAGTAACTTTGCGCTAGTTGTTCACCAAGAAGATTCAGGAGTTAGCTGATTTACCGTCGGCATCGACAAAATATGAGAGCAATAAAAGATTGACATGAGCCACTTTTAACCCCGATAGCCGATGACATATGTGTTTGTTTGGGGTTGGTAAAATATAAAAGGGTTAAATGATTGAAAATTTCCACATGGACACATCGCTAAACGCCAACCCCCAATGCACTTTCGACATTGACAATTTTCGAAGGGGTTAATCTGCGAGCACTAGGTTAAGCTTATTGTTGATCGCCGATACTTGATACTTTTCGGCGTCGACAGGGTAGGATTTCTTGTTGAAACGATTGGCTAAGGAAAATTCCATGATCCCAAATAGCAATATTAAACAAACACACCAGTTTCAAGTGCCACGTGTCTTTTCCACACGGGCATTTCGTACGACCCAGTTTCGTCCTAAGTCACCATAGGTTTCCCTGTGTCCTAGTCAAAATTCCGAGTAAACTTTGCCACTTCAGCTATGTATGGAAATATGGATCGGCATCATAGTTTTTTGCAGGAGATATTAACGAAAAATGTTTAAAGAAAATCCTCAACTCTTGATCCACCCGTTAAATTAGCGAAAATATTGGATGTTTTCAGTACGAGATATGATTGGATTCTGCCATTTAATAGGCCAATTAATGTTTTGTTCCACATATGTTTCTACCCCACACACCGAATGAACAACAAGATTTTGAAATCACTGATAGACCATATTATAGTCCATTCCCACACCGCCAACCTATGATTGAATATAATTTTAAACATAATGAAGATCTGGCGGTAGATTTTGTAGAACCGCACTCATATCCCAAATTGAATATCTGATGCGACAAGGTAATTTCATCTCTATTTAAATCATGAAAACAAATTCAAACACTTCCATTCTACACACAAGTTTATATTTCTAGACCATCAAAACCAGGTTAAGCTAGCAGAAGAGGTATGTGTTAAATTTTATTAGTTCGACGGTTGTAATTTATTTTTGATCTTTACATAGTGTATAACTATGTTCTAGCTGCAGGAAAAAATGCCTCCAAGAAATCCAACAACCAGACGCTCACCAAGGGAACCTAAGCTAAAGGAGGCATAAACTAGTGAGGGCTCTTCTCCTGGCACTGTGAGGCAGTTGGAATACGCTCCCAGGGTGGAGCCAGTCATTAAAACCTTGACAAAGAAAGAATTCATTCAACCCCAAGTCTTTGGAGATATAGAAGCGATCACTCGATCCCAAATAATGCTCCCACAGTGGGGAGATCTATTCAATAGAGTCAACCGGGAAGATTACCCATAGTGTATCCCACACAATGACCCAAATTTAAGGGCACTCGACGACGAGGTGTTGCCAAATATCTGACAGTCGTTCTTGCACATGGTATCCTATCAAACTTTAGTTTTCGCATGCATTGAGATTTTGAGTTGGATAATTGATCATACAGATTCTCATAAGTGCCTTATTAATGACGAGAATGGTGGATGTGTCAGATTTTTTCTCTCAACAGAGGTTTAGAAGTACTACAAAATCATGGACCCAAAGGAGTGATTGAACTTAGACTTCATGGTCAGGTTCTATGAGTTACATGAAATCAACCAATTAATGGCTTCCTAGTGGAAGGAAGACAAGCAATTTACAAATCGGAGCAATGACTGGTATGGGATAGTGAACCTGAGGGAGCCATATATCTACTGTATGGCTCTAATCTTCCGACTGTATGGAGAAAATGAATTCTCCAAGTTCTCATAAGCATGGATGCCTCTGGCATACACTATGGTGATATTCGGTAGTAGCTTCAAATGGGGAGAAATTATCTCCAAGCAATTGAGCATCAGTGTACAACAGGCTCAGACGTCGAAAGAAGGAGAAGCACCTACATTTCACATGGCCTCGTATCTGCTAGATGTAGTCTACGCAATGAATGTATTCGTCGGTATGAATTTAAGCTAGCATGTTACAGAATTGCATGTTCATGTCGACTTCAACATCCTATGGGAGAATAGGTACAAAAAATATTATTCTCTTATTTGCGATGAATTCATCGCACATGTTTACTTCATTACTTTTAAAAGCGAATTCCCAAGGCTATCTGTAGTAGCCAAGAAAATGATCTTGAAGGTAGGAAACTAGTATACAAATGAACACACAACCTATATCAGGGTGTTTGGGGCCACCAGAGAAACACATTTTCTCCCTGCTCACATCCTAGACCGGATTATTGTAGGAGAAATTTGTTATCAGACTATCCTGCAGGGCTATAATGCCACTTTGGTCAAGGACAAGAAACAAGAATTTATACCCTACAGCTTCCATGTGGGGATTTATATAGTGAAGGACACTACTAAAGCTAAATAAGAAGGATTGAGTTAGCTAGAATACAAGTTCCCTACAGGCCATTTTCGCAAGCATGACTCTAAGGGCCTAGTCCTCCAACATGCTTCACAAGTATCGTTCTATTGGTCATACGTGTATGACAAGTTTGAGAATGAGATTTTTACAGAATGCACTCAGGACTGGGAGGAGGTATTACAGAGGAAATATAACCTAAACATGGCCAGGTTCAAAGATATGAGCATGGATGAGCAGGTCAAGACAATAGAGTAGTAGACTCAAGAATCTCTCATGGTTAGAGAAGAAATCAGAGTAGCAGAAACCACAGAGGCACAAAGGAGAGGGTTTTTGTTACTAGAATGAGCTTAAAGAATCATCGATTAGCTAGAGAATGATCCTCAACTGATAGAAATGATGAGGATCCCCTCGGATGACCTGATTACAATCAGAGAAGAGATAAATGGCTCAGGGTCAACACAACTGGAGGAAATCACCGGTATGGAAAACCCCAGAGTTCCATCGCCATAGATTAGATCACCAATGACCATTCCAACCTAGTATGAAGTTCCAAGAATGCCAGGTGAAATAGGTGTTCCAAATCCCCTGTTTGATCTGATCACCATCTATGACGATGAAGAGAGTTCAGAGGTCTCCCTGGTAACTCTGACACCGATCATAGAGGAGAAGAAGCCGGAGAAAAAATCTGCTTCAAGTCCTAATGCTTCAGATCAAAACCCTCCGTAAGGCGATCATGAGGCTGAAAGTGTCTTAGACGCTGAGTTTCTTGACCTGTCAGGGACTTCGAAAGACAGCTCTAGAGAAGAGCTAGGATGAAGAGGACAAAAAGAGGAAGTGCTACAGCAATAGATCGACACCTCAGTAACCAATCACCACGTAAGTACTGAACCTATCATTGAATCTTCAATTTTTACTGACACCCCACCAACCAATGAACACCAGAAGGAGGAGAATGCATCAGAACATATGAGAGAAGTACATGAGCCAGTCCTCGAACAAATACACACTACAGGGAGCTTGGGAAACACTCTAACCTGGGGAGAGCAAAAAATACCTGAGCCTATTTATGAGGTTGTCGATATACAAGTGATCTCTAATGACATGAAGATGAAAGCTATTATGAAGAGGACCACTAAAAAGAGAATTCTCATGCTAGATAGCTCGATTCTCATCACCACAGAGGAGAAGCTGCTCAACACAGAACACGCCAAGACATCTGAGCTTATCGGTGTAGGAATGGCTATCACTGATGCCACATTGGACAGAGCAAGGTGAGATGAAAAGGAAATGGTAGTTGCACTCAAAGAGTTAGAACATCTGTGCCATTTGGAAAAATTCTATCAAGAATCAATGCAGGCCACGATGTTTATGAAGATTGAGTTCCAAGATGTTTATACAAAATTCACAATCGAATGACATATTTTCACTACAGGTATAACTGATTTCCAAGAAAATATCCTTATGGCACTGGAAACCTGCAAGGACGTGGAGAGATGGTATGAAAAATCATACCAAGAGGTAGAAAGAATTGACTGCATCAGCACAATGTATAAGGGTCGAGACGTAGAGGAGAATGGTATTCAAGTGCTAAGGGATAACAACATCTCTCAGATCAAAAAAATAGTCAAATACTAAGTAAGTATGGCCCATGAACCTCAGCGGGAGATACAAAAGAAGTGGGTCAAGTGCGAAAAGAGATGGGTAATGATCAATCGGGAGATGAAATGCATTGGCCTCCCAGAATTTGGCTCATCCGAAGACTTTTCCGACCTACATGACATAGTCAAGCGACATGTAGAACAAGACTTAGCATGGACATTGGAGATCACACAGGTGGAAAGCATGGCACCAGGTCAAATACAACAGTTTACAGAGCATCCGATAAAGTCTCGGAAGTTTTGCAGTGGTTGAGTGCCAAGATCATGAAATATTGATAACGAGCAGAAGAAGTGAAAGAAATCCTTTCGGCCCTAATGGATCAGCACAGGTTCCCGTATGCCAACACATGTGAGGATATCTTCGTTAAGTTGTCAGTATATGAGAACAGTCATCCACTCCAGTAGAACCACAATATGATTACCAGAGAACAAAGAGATCAAGCGCCATGTGGTGATATTTTTTTTTACTTAACTTAAACTTGTAGCAGCTATTTTAATTAGTGATTCTTTATAAATAAAGGGATTGACCTTTTAGAAAGGTTCGATGGTTTTGGGAAAATACCCTCTTTTTTAGAATTGTAAAGAACTATTTCTTAACAAATTTAATTGAGAAGTCTTGCTTAGGACTAGAGACAAAATTCTATTTTTCATCAAGGGCGTTATGTGATTGGATTGAGGAGGAATTACTTCCAACTTTTATTTCAGTAAATGATGTTGTGATGAGTAAGAGTTTCTGAATCTATTGATAAGTTATCTGATTCAATATTTTTTGCAGTTCTTTTGTTCTTAATGATGGAAATCAAATCATTGTGTTAATGTGTGATTGGTGTTAGAGCTAAGGAAACTGTTTTTCTTGCAATCATCTTATAACATGTGTATCTTTCTTTTGCTAATTGTATTTTAGTACTAGGCTTGTAACATGTGTGAATATTGTTTTTTGCATGCTTGAGCATGAGGGTTATCCCAAGCTCAGCCTTCTTCAGTAGTTAAGAATCTCATTTTCCAGTTGTTTTATACCATCACATCTCATTTTATCAGACTCATCTAATAAAATAAAATACAAAAAAATAATGTTTAAACTGAATTAGGAACCTTCATAGGAAGATACCATGTCAGTCACCAAGTAAAATCCGATTGATAAATTAGCTAGATCAAAAGATCTAGAGAACCATTCCACCATCAAAGAATGTAGAGTCTAATTGGGCCTTTAAGGTGCGTTTGGTTCCTGTTGTTGAGTTAAAGGGATCTCAAACCCCTCAACAGAATTGGGGCTAGAAGGAGGGCCTACAAATGAATGGATAACAATATTTCTGATATAATATCTCGCATAGCCTATAGATTCAAAACAGGCCACATGCATGGATAGTCATTCTCAAGACAACCTACATACAGAGAGTACTCATGAAATGAGTAACTCACCCGAGCACGAGGAAGAACACCTTTTTCCTAAAATGCTTTATGCTCTTCCCCGCGAGGGGTTGAACCAATTCATAAGAATCACAAGAGCTTACACTCGACAAATTGGGTCGTTACCCTTAGCTTCATTACTCCCTCATAGAAAACAAGTTAGCAGACCAATTGTTGACACCCCTAACCATTTTTTTGTCCACACAATAGAAGACCTGATAGATTTTTCCCTCACCGAGATCGAACATCCCCTTAATATGATCCTCAATACACCAGCTGGTAACTACTCCGAGCCCAACAATTTTGAATCTGATGAGGAAGGGTTTAACTCAGATCACTCAGCTTCAGAGTCAAATGACATGGAGGCTAACACTGATAATAATGAAGAAAGGGGAAACCCAACTCAAAATAATCAACCTTGGTTGGCCAGAGATGCTCTGGAAATCCCTGGACGGGTACATAACCTCCCTCAACATACATAAAAGTTACTCCCCAAATTTGACCCTGAAACCTCCGGATTGCCTGAAGACCATATTAAAAAGTTCATACTAGATATAAGACTAATGAATGTACAACATGAGGATGTAGTGTGTAGGATTTTTCCCTATACCTTTGAGAATTCAGCCTCTACGTGGTATTTTAACTTTGCTGTAGGGTCCATAACTAGTTGGACAAAGTTTCAAAAATACTTTTTAGACAAATTTGCAGAAGAAACCACCATAGGAGATTTAATGGCTGAAATACTCACCGCCACCATGAGTTCAAAAGAAAAGGTCAAAGACTTCATTCACTGATTTACCACTATCCTGAACAAATTTCAACCCGAAGATAAACCTACGCAGGAGTTGCAAATTGAGGTATATGCTAATGCTATCCCTGCTTCTATTTCCATGTTTGTGAAAAGGGATGCCAAGCATACCCTAGCTAAAAATTTTGAGGAGCCAAAACGATTGAATTCCAAATGAAGGGATGAAAAGAGGTCCAGGTCTCACTAGTTAAGAAGGAATCTCAACCTTTGCCTAGGAGAGGACTGTTGTTGACTAGACCCCCAGGAAAACAAACAGAACAAGGTCCTGGAAAGGGAAGGAAGGACATAGAATACCTACAACATATGATAAAGAGATTGTCAAATGAAATCGTATACATGAAAATAAGTGTCGGGAAAGGAAACCAAGGTCAAAGGCCCTATAAACCCTTTTTTAAGAGGAATCCACCTTTCAAAGCAATTGAACCTCCCCCAACCGACTTAAACATCGACCTGGGTAATGTGGCATCTAACTCTTTTTGTACGTATCATCAAGAGAAAAATTTCAAAAGAGACTATCCCTAATGGGTGCACGCTATGAATTTAATTTCCAATCGATTCCTAGACGAATTTTCTCTTACTGAACAATCCAGCGACTTAGCGGTAAATATCGCCGATCAGGAAGAAGTTGAGCCGACGGAAGAAATAACCATGTTGTTATGGGATCTTGACTTACCAATGCCTCCCGATGATGTATTTTAGGTTCAGGAACCACCCACTGAGGTTTTGGCTGTGCAAACACAAAGTAAGGGTCAACCAGTCTCAAATGACCTTACCATTGTCCAATCTTTAAGGGGAAAACAAACAGTCGATCACTCGAAGGCACCCTTTGTCTCCCAAAAAAATCCTATAAACATACATACATGGGAGTCACCCAAGCTGGATTACAACATAGTAAAAGACTTAAAAAAGTTGAAGGCTAATGTGTCATTCATGGACATGTGTAGAATTCCCCAACAAAAGGACTTTCTCTTACAGGCCTTAAAATCAATATAATCCCCTATAACAGGCACTGACCTAGGTGAGGTCCCATATCCCACAGATATGAATAATAAACCAAATGTGAATGCTTTCTCTATACAGAAAAAAGGAAATCCTTTTGTCCCACCTTTCCTTTTAATGTTTGAAGTCTTCAATAGAAACCTCCATAATTGCCTAGTCGATTCAGGAGCATCCTCCAATGTCATGCCATTATCTATCTGCAAGAAATTAAATGCAGTTCTGATAAAAAGTGATAAGCATTTTATAAAACTAGACAAAACTTAAGTAAAAGTCATTGGGCAACTTAACGATGTCATGATCAGAATGGCTACACACCCAAAATTTGTTCAAGTAATCGACATCATTGTAGTAGATATACCAAAAGCTTATGGATTGCTACTTAGTCGATATTGGTCCGAGAAATTGAATGGATATTTTAGCATGGACTGGGCTCACCTATGGTTGCCATTAAAGGGACATGCCAACATGATTAGGATCGATAGGTAGAGGTATATAAAACATACTGTCACCTATTTAGAAGCCTTCAATGAACCCTCAGCCGCAGATTTCCCTGTGCTAGGAAACTACTCCTGCAATTCTGATTTCGGCAATTTCACTCCTCTCTCGTCTGATGTACCTCTCACTCAAAATTCTGAAATGTCCTTTCAAGTGAATCTACTAGAAATGATAGAAGAAATCCTCTTATGTCAAGAAACTCTGTTGAAAACAACATATAAAGTATGCAGAGATGAGGAAATAACTAGGCATGAAGAAGTTGACATATTTTGCTCATAAGTTTGGACGTTGTACTTTGATGGGTCTAAATCACAAGGATCGGGAGCAGGATGTATCCTCACTGGCCCAAAGGGGAAGAAGATTTTTCTATCCTACATACTAAAATTTGAATGCACCAATAAAACTTCTGAGTACAAAGATCTAGTGCAGGGACTAAAGAAAGCTATAGACTTAAAAATTAAAGAACTAAAGGTATTTGGGGACTCTGAAATTATTTTCAGGAAAGTAAAGAATACCATACATTTCAACTCACCCCACTTGAGGAATTACCAACAATAGGTGCATAGGCTAATAAAACATTTTGAGGCCTTTAATATTACTACGGTTCCCAGGACAAAGAATACTCTTATTAATTCCTTGGCTACCACAACCTCAAGGTTATCCTCTATAGAAGACTATGAAGCCTCTAGGTTCACTGTGGAACTACTCTATAAACCATCAGTTCCCAACAATATTTATAATTGGAAGGTTTTTGAAGGAGATGAGTAGATTGTTGATTTTCTGACCAATCAAGAGAATTTTAAAGATTTGGCTATTGACGATGAAGTGTTCCAAGAGAAACTAGCAGAAACCTATTTCAACAAACAAAGAGGCGAAACAGATCACTCTAATAACAAACCAAGGTTTCACACTACACCGAAAGGGGTAGCAAATTTGGAGAACCTGTTTGACCTAAGGGAAAGATTTAAAGGGTCAATGAACACAAAGACAGGGAGTTCATATCCCATATACGAGACTATAAATCTAGGAACCCTGAAAAACCCTAAGAATATAAATCTAGGAAAAACATTGTCTAAAGAAGACACAAAAGCTTATCTCAAACTTTTTAGAGAATATCAAGATGTCTTTGCGTGGTCCTACCAAGATATGAAAACCTATGACACTTGCAATATTCAAGACACAATCCCATTAAAATCCATATTAAAACCCTTCCAACAAAATCTCTGAAAGCATCATCCATCTCTGGAACCCCTCATGTATCAAAAGTTAAAGAAATTACTAGATGTTAAGATTATATTTCAGGTTAGACACTTTGTATGGGTAGCAAATTTGGTTCCTGTAAGGAAAAAGTATGGAGATATCCATCTATGTGTGGATTTCAAAAATCTTAACAGAGCATCAGAAAAGGATAACTACCCAGTCCCACCCATGGAACAACTCTTGCAGACAATGTCTGGTTCTGAAATTTTTTCCCTTCTAGATGGTTTCTCAGGTTATAACTAGGTTCTAGTTTTAGAGGAAGACCGATTGAAAACTACCTTCCGAACCAAGTGGGGAGCTTTCGCTTATAAACGCATGCCCTTTGGGTTGATTAATGCATGGGAAACCTTCCAAAGGGCCATGGACATAGATTTTTGGGGATTTATTAACAAATGTGTAGTAGTCTATTTGGACGACGTGACTGTGTATTCAAAGAATAGAGAGGATCACATCCAACATCTAACCCAGATTTTTGAAAGGTGTAGAAAATATGGAATATCTTTAAACCCTAAGAAAAATATCTTTGGTGTCGCGAAAGGGAAACTGCTAGGTCATATTATATCTCAAGCAGGAATTCATATAGATACAGAACGAATAAAGGTGATAGCTCAACTTCCCTTACCCCATAACAAAAGGGCTATGCAATCCTTCTTTGGGAAAATTAATTTTGTGAGGAAATTTATGCCTGATTTTGCCGAAACAGTCAAGTCCTTACAAAAAATTATCCGCAAGGATGCATATTTTAAGTGGGATGACGAGCGAAAAGATTCTTTTAACAATATCAAGACTGCTATATCCCAAGCTCTGGTACTGCGAAGTCCTGACTTTAGTAAATATTTTTTCCTCTATACTTTCGCCTCTGACCAATCTTTAGTTGCAGTATTGACTCAGAAGGATGATGATAACAATGAGGCACTGGTATCATTTATGAGCACTAATCTCCAAGGAGCCAAATTGAATTACCCTACTATGGACAAACATGCTTATGTGGTGTACAAAGAAGTAAAACATATCAGATCTTACATCCTAATAAATCACACCAAAGTCATTGTGCCTCATCCTATAGTCCAATCCCTATTCACTTAACATGAGATGGGGGAGAGAAGGGGAAATTGGATGGCAGTGGTCCAAGAATTTGATCTAGATATAAAACCTGCCAAATTAGTAAAGGGACAAGCATTGTGTAAACTGGTTGCAGAAGCCCAAGATCGAATAAATGAAGACCCCAGGTGGGAGAATGAGTTAACATTATGGTGTAGTGAAGTTTTATACATTCCCCCAGGGCCAAAGTCTTGGTATGGAAAATTGACCTACCTTTTACATCATGGGACTTTCCCAGAAAACCTAAACCCTAGGGAAAGGAGAACTCTCAAGCTAAAATCTGCACAATATCGCCTCATAAATTCAATACTTTTTTGCGTAAACTATGATTGAGTACTCTTGAGATGTCTCGAACATGAAGATGTAGAAAAGGTTCTAAGGGATCTCCATGATGGTCCTGTAGGTGGACACTTTGCAGGGAATACCTCAACTCGCAAAATATTAAGAGCTGGCTATTACTGGCCTACTCTATTTAGGGACGTTCATACATATGCGAGGAACTGTAAAACTTGTCAAATGAGCACGAGGAGAGAAAAGAGAGCAGTTGTCCCACTCAAACCAATGACCATATCCATACCATTTGAGAAATGGGGGTTAGACGTCATAGGGGATATTACCCCGAGTTCGTCAAAACAACATAGATACATACTGACTTCTATAGATTATTTTATGAAATGGGAAGAGGCCATCCCTCTGACTCACGTGAATGAAAAGGCTGTAATCCAATTCATAGAAAAACAGTTGATCATGAGGTTTGGGATGACCT
This sequence comes from Picea mariana, assembly GCA_032191745.1. NCBI lineage: Eukaryota > Viridiplantae > Streptophyta > Pinopsida > Pinales > Pinaceae > Picea > Picea mariana. Next base: position 72,586 of record JASDQU010438411.1, read on the forward strand.
CTGTTCCTGTGTTTGATAATGCCGCTTATTTTCCTTCTACTCTATTAACAGAGTTCAATCTAGACAAAGGAATAATAATAAGATACGTTGTAAATTACTATCCACAAGGAAATGGGGTGGCATAATCAACTAATAAGAACCTAGTAAGGATTTTGAAGAAAATAGTCACAGACAATCAGAGAAATTGGCATAGCTCGCTTCATAATGCCTTATGGAAAGATAGAGTAACACCCAAGGAATCTATAGGAAACTCGCCATACTTTCTGGTATACAGACAAGAAGCCATTATCCCAAATGGGTTATATTCCGTCACTTCAGCTTGATCAGGGTTCAAGAGGAGAGCCCTCATCAGTTATTCAACAAAGAATTGATAACCTCTTCATACTTGAAGAAGAAAGGGAGAAAGAAAAATATAAATTTGTGGTTCATCAACAGATAGTTAAAATATGGTTTGACAAGCATAAGTCCAAAGAGAAGAATTATGAAGTAGGAGACTTAGTCTTGAAATGGGATAGAGCAAATGAACCTAAGGGAAAACATTTGAAGTTCCAAAATATATGGATCGGACCTTTTCAAGTATCCAAGAAAAATGGGGAAGGCATGTATCAGTTTCAAAATATGAGGGGGGAACCTGATGCCTTCCCGATGAATGGCCGAGCCCTAA
>JASDQU010438412.1:0-22779 GCA_032191745.1 Picea mariana
AAGTGAAAGCCAACAAAAGTTCCCTGAAGTTGGGAAATTGTTCAAAGTTGCCAGCTTGCTATTGTGGGCCGTTTGAAATCCTAGAGAGGATTGGTTCAGTATCTTATATGATTGCATTGCCTGCATCTATGTCTGTTCATAATTTATTCCATGTATCATTGCTAAAGAAATATATACCTGATACTAATAATGTTATTGATTGGAATGTGATTCAGGTGGAGCAAGAAGGCACTTTTCAAGTGCATCTGGTACGCATTTTGGACCAGAAAATCAAACAACTCTAGAATCAAGCCATAGGGCTTGTAAAGGTCCAATGGACCTGGTACGGTCCTGAGGACGCTACGTGGGAGCATGAGAATGCAATGCAGGAAAAATACCCGCATCTTTTTTATGATTTTTGAAATTTAGTTATACATGGGTACATGATGCACTGAGGACAGTGCATAAATAAGGGGAGGGGATTGTAATATCCCTAAGGTCGAACCCAATTATAAATGTAAATACAAATGTACTTAAGCTGGTGAGTTGTTTTGATATCATTTTTGTATGCACATTTCATGGCATAGTGCATGCATGTACTGCACAGTAAACTAAGGAAGTGTGCACATTCCAGGATACCACACACAACATCTTAAGTGTGCGCGATGTTGAGGCCAGAGAGCCTTTGTGTATATGAAATGTTTTATAGGCTAGTGAGCTAGTTATTATAAGCTAGGATGCTTATGTTTTGATTAGGCTAGAGAGCCTAGATGTTAAAGGATAGTGTGCCTGTTTTTGTACATGTCTCATATTTAATATAAAATACATCGTCGCACACAGATTGACCACGATAAAAGAGATGGGGGAATAAACTCCACTAGTTAGGGAAAGGGAGGGGCTAAGTTGAGGAAAGGGACTAAGCTAGGGAGCTTGAGCCAAAAAGGAATATTATATTAATATTTCTTAAATCATAAAGTATGGATAATTATTTTATCCTAAGTTATAAAGTTGGGGACAAGTGGGCCAAAGTAGCTCCCAACATGACAAGTGTCAAGTTGGGGACATGCATACATATTATTGGGACTTAGTTCATTTTCAGACCCCCCCATCATTCTTACCATGATATTTTTCCATCATTCCTTCCATCATTCAACCATGATTCCATGACCATTTTCACTCACGCAGTTAGTTATCCTCAAACATTCATTTCACTGTACCTGAACCGGTATCCATAGCCATTTTGTGTTGGTGTACCTAGTTAGCTTGGGAGTGGAATTGAAGAAGCAGGTTGTCAGGCCCGTGGGATATTGAAGAGGCAAGTTATCAGGCCCATGAGCAATTATTTAGGTGAGAGAATTGTTGGGAATTTATTTCATGAAGGTGCTAAACTGTAGCTACAGGGCTCTGATACTTCCTCTTTGGCTTGTTCCTGAAGCCCAGAAAGAAAGTGGGGCAGCTAAAGGACTATTGAGCAGAGAAGGAGCACACTTTCTGGGGTGGGACAAGCATGTGGGGAATGAGGAACTATAGGCTATTAGTTGAGTGGGCACCGTGACAGAGTCTTTCCTATTGTCTATGAGCCTATATCCTGGTTAGGAATCCCTTTACCCGGGTGGAGTTTAGTCCCAGCTCAGGGGTGACTCATTGTTGAGAGTGATGAACAATGTGGTCTAAGGCTGGGAGGTTCGTGGAAGGTCTGCACGTAGTTGGTGACATTCTTACCAAGATAAGTGCCAATTGTGTGATAAATTTACATGTTGCATTTTTATTTACGTGTTTATTTTTATGGGTATTTCCTGTATATGCTGCATGTATGTGTTTACTATTATTTCAGTATGGATTCATGCATTTAAAGATGTATTTTTATGTTTACGTTATATATATAAGGATTCCGCAAGAGTTCTTTGTGTATATATTTTTAATTGCATGCAGTTAGAAAATTTTATGTGGCATAGCTCATAATAGAGGTTGGGTATGTTACAGTATGTTCCGCAAAGAGAACATAAGTGTTCACTGGCGTAGCATGGCCCGGCCATGGGTGGTTGGGAGCGTTACAGTTAGAGATTGATGTCAACCCTTAGAGATTGATGTAAACCCTTGAGTATATATGGTAGCACATTTCGGTAGTCCCAGAGGTGTGGTTAAGGAACCAGAGTTTGTTCGAGGTATTTGGACATGAATATCAGTGAATTTGTAGATGACAGTATTATCGATGGATAGTACATGTCATTCCATTTTTGATGATATGTGGTACGTCACATAACTCCTCACAGTTAGGGAGTTAGGGCTTTGTGAAGTTGGAGAACCCTTTTTAGTTATCTAGAAGCCCCTAGAAGGTCAAAGAAGTCAATTATTCTAGAATCTCCTAGAATAAGTTTACTAGTCAAATTGATTGTAACTAGGAGTTAATAATGAGTAAAGTTGTTGTAATGAGAAAATAATTAAAAATAAATTAGTTGCAAAAAGAAGTGGTGAGTTTACTATTTATGGATAAAGTGGTTGCAAGTGGGTAAAGCAGTTGAAAGTGGGTTATCCCTAAAAGAGGGAAGTTGGGTAAAATAGTTAAAAGATAACCCCTAAAGGAAGCCACTTGGAGAGTATAAATAATAGAGCAAGGGACTCCCATTAGCACCTATTCAACTTAGTTGAATATCTATTTTGTGAAAGGTTATTTGTAGGTACAATTGAAAAATATGAAGTGATAGGTCTGAGGCAATGAAGGTCCGAAGGAGAGAAAGTTTCATAGCTGCATAGAGTGTGACTATTCTAGGGTTTCTGAGGTTATCCACGAGCTGAAGAAGTAGAGGTTGCATACATTCGTGGTTTGTTGGTTGTGGAGACTGATTATCTTCCTGATTCAGAGGTTTGTTTCAGTCATGCTTGGACCTTATTCCCTNGTGGGGGGGATTCCCCCCCCACCACTGTCACCAGGGGGGTCTAGGGGGGGGCGACGAAATTGTTTTTATCCCCCCTGGCAGGGGATTCGGGGGCAGCACCCCCGAAGTAAAATATTGGAAAAATTGCCTAGTAAAATATTGTAATTTCGTAGTCAATCTGGACCGTTCATTATAAGTTCGCAGATCTGATGGTAGAAGTTATTTTTAGGGGTTTTTTTCCCTAGAAGAAAACCCTCTTTTATGAGGGAATTGTATTGTGGCTGTGTATTATCGTGAATATTGTATTCTAAGAGAGGATATTATGAGATAAGGAAGAGGAATATACAATGAGTGTGATGTAGGTTGTATCCCTTCATTTTGTTGGATAATAAAAAGGAAGGAATTGGGAATTTCTCTGGTGGATGTAGCCCACACTGGGTGAACCATGTGTATCTGTGTCTCTATTGTATTGTGTATCTTTTGTGTTTTATTTATGCATTTATTTTATTTTATTGCTTCACAATCCTATTTTTCTAACAACTAGTATTTGAGTGAAAGGTAACTCGCAGGAAAAGAGGGTTCTTGGTTCGAGTGGGAGCAATGTCAGAAGATGGAAAGTTTAGGGTCGAGGAATTTAACGACTAAAACTACCAGTTATGGAAGATGTAGATGGAATATTATTTATATCAGAAGGATCTATTCCTACCATTGGGTGGAACAGAAAAGAAGCAAACTTCCATGAAGGATCTATTCCTACCATTGGGTGGAACAGAAAAGAAGCAAACTTCCATGAAGGATGAAGAATGGGAGGTTCTTGATAGAAAGGCACTAGGAACGATACAATTAAGCCTGGAAGCATTGGTGGATTTCAATATTTCAAAAGAAAAGACAACGAAGGAGTTGATGGATCCATTGGCTAAACCATAGGAAAAATCCTCGATGTCCAATAAGGTATTTTTAATGAAGCGATTATTTAATATGAAGATGTTAATAGATGGGTCTGTTGTAGATCATTTAAATGGATTCAATATGGTTACTAATAAACTAAGTTTCATAAAAGTGGAATTTGATGATGAGGTCAGGGCTCTTCTAATCCTGTGCTCCTTGCCAAAAAGTTGGAATGGCTTGGTCATGGATGTAAGTAACTCTGTCTCTGGTTCAAACACTCTAAAATTTGATGATGTTTTTGGTGTTATCCTTAGAGAGGAAATGCGACGGAAGATCACATGTGAGACATCGGGTAATGCGTTAAACATAGAGAACATGGGAAGAAAAAATGATAGAGGAAAGGGCTTAGGGAACCGCAGGAATTATAGGAAGGGAAGATCCAAATCTAGACTAGGAAAGATAGAGTGCTATAATTGTGGGAAGAAAGGACATCTGAAGAAAGACTGCAGAGCTCCAAAGAAACAAAGAGATGGACAACAAGAGAAAAATCAGGAAGCAAATGTAACAAGTGATGTGTTACAAGATTCTTTGATCCTTTGAGTAGATAATATTTCTGAGTCTTGGGTAGTAGATTTAGGGGCTTCATTTCATGCCACACCCCATAGGAAACATTTTCTAGATTATGTTCAAGGTGATTTTTGACAGGTTCATTTGGGTGATGATGCACCATGCAAAATTGTTGGAATGGGAAAGGTACAAATAAAGAAAAATAATGGAAACCAATGGTTGTTGAAAGAGGTATGACATGTTCCAGATCTAAGGAAAAATATAATTTCAATAGGGAATTTGGCAAGTGAAGGATGTATATCCATATTTACAGATAAGGCGTGGAAGGTCACCAAAGGATCACTAGTGATAGAAAAAGGAGAGAAGGTAGGTACATTGTATTTATGTACTGGTAACACTAACTCTTCTATCTCTTTAGCTTCTACATGAGTGGATACATCACTTTGGCATCATAGTCTTGGACACATGAGTGAGAAGGGGATGTAGATAGTTCACAAAAGAAAATTTTTACCAGATCTTAAACAAGTTGATTTGGATTTCTATGAGCACCGTGTTTATGGAAAACAGAAGAGAGCCATATTTCTCAGAGTAGGAAAAGAAAAGAAGAGTGAAAGGTTAGAGATTTTGCATACAGATGTATGGGGACCAAATCATGTATCATATCTTGGTAGCTGTCGTTATTATTTTACTTTTATTGATGATGCAACTAGAAAAACTTGGGTTTATTTCATTCGACAAAAATCTGATGTTTTTGATACTTTTAAGAAATGGAAAGCTTTGGTTGAGAATGAGACATGAAAAAAGGTTGAAGTGTCTCAAATCAAAAAATGGAGGTGAATATTGCAGCAAGGAGTTTGATGATTACTTTTCATACCATGGGATTCGTAGAGAGAAAAAAGTTCCAGGAACACCACAAGAAAATGGTGTGTCAGAAAGGATGAACAAGACAATCATGGAGCATGCAAGGAGTATGCGATTGCATGCTGGGTTTCCCTTACAGTTCTGGGAAGATGTTTTAGATATTGTTATTTACTTAATAAACAGAGGACCTTCAAGCTCTTTGGATGGTGGAATTCCATAGGAGGAATGGACAGGTAAAAAGGTAAGCTATTATTTTTTGAAGACTTTCAGTTGTGAATCATTTGTCCATATTGATAAAAAAAAATAGAACAAATATTGAGGAAAAATCCAAGAAGTGTACCTTTATTGGATATAGTGTTAATGATTTTGGTTATCGCTTATGGGATTATGAAAATAAAAAAATCATTAGAAGTAGAGATGTCATATTCAATTAGAAGGTCATGTGCAAAGATCAATTGCAGGGAAACAAACAAGAAAAAGAAAAACCAAAATACACAGTGCCTGATGAGATCACTAAATTTTTTTTTTCCAAAGGTACCAAAAAATCAAAATGTACAACAACAGGAGCAACAAGTACCTCAAAATCCTACAAGTGTTGTTAGAAGATCTACCAAGTTAAGTAGACCCCCTGAACGATACTCTCCTTCATTTTATTATTTATTGTTGACTGATTCTAGTGAACCAAAATGTTGTGAAGAGGCAATGTAGGAAGACACTAAAAAGAAGTGGGAGCAAGGCATGAAAGATGAAATGGATTCCCTGGTAAATAAATAGAATTGGGACTTGGTTTATTTGCCTGTAGGAAAAAGAACATTGCAAAATAAATGGATTTGCAAGTTGAAGGAAGAAGATGGAGGAAAAAAGTGGTACAACACTAGACTTGTTGTAAAGGGGTTTGCACAAAAGAAAGGTATAGATTTTGATGAAATATTTTTTCTTGTTTTTAAGATGACTTTAATTAGGACTATTTTAAGTCTCGTGGCAATAGAAAATTTACATCTTGAACAGTTAGATGTAAAAACAACTTTTCTCCATGGCGATTTGGAGGAAGAGATTTATATACAATTGCCATAGGGGTATGAGGTCTAATGAAAGGAAAATTTGGTATGCAGGTTGAAGAAGATATTGTATGGCCTAAAGCAAGCTCCAAGGCAGTGGTATTTGAAGTTTTACAGGTTTATGACAAAACAAGGTTATAGTAGATGTCATTCTGATCACTGTGTTTATTTTAAAAGGCTAGAAAATTAAAGTTATATTATCTTGCTATTGTATGTAGATGACATGCTTGTTGCAGGTTCTAATATGCAAGATATAAATGTGATCAAGAATAAATTATCTAATTCATTTGCGATGAAGAATTTGGGTGTTGCAAAGAAAATCCTTGGTATGAGAATAACAAGAGACAGGAAAAATCATAAATTGACATTGTCTTAGGGTGAGTGCATAGAGAAGGTGTTGGAGAGGTTTAGAATGCAAAATGCAAAACCAGTTAGTACACCTTTTGGCCAGCCATTTCAAATGAACCAAGGAAATGTGTCCCAAGACACAAGAGGAGATAGAATACATGTCCAATGTCCCTTATTCATCAACAAATGATAGCTTGATATATGTGATGGCTTGCACAAGACCAGATATTACACGTGTAGTGGAAGTTGTGAGTAGGTATATGAACAATCCATGTAAAGAACATTGGGAGACAATAAAGTGGATTCTTAGGTATTTGAGAGGTACTGCTACTCATGCATTATGTTTTGGAGGTTCAAACAGTATTCTACATGGATATGTTGATTCATATATGGCAGGTGATAAAGATAGCTGGAGGATCACCACAGGGTATGTTTTTACTATAGGTGGAACAAAAGTAAGTTGGATTTAAAAATTGCAAAAGGTTGTTTCACTTTCAACAACAAAAGAAGAGTATGTTGCTACTACAAAGGCTAGTAAAGAAATGATTTGGTTACATAGGTTTATGCAAGAGATGGGAAAGAAGCAGGAGAATAGCAGCATATACTGTGACAATGAGAGTGCCATTCATCTTGCAAATAAATCAGCCTTCCATTCAAAGACTAAACATATATAACTCAGGTACCATTTCATACGATCCATATTGGAAGATGGACATTTGAAGTTGGAAAAGATACATACTAGCCAAAATCTTGCAGACATGTTTAAAAAGGGAGTAATCAGGGAGAAACTAAGTTCCTAATCAGTTTTAGTTGGCCTTCAAGCATGAAGGTGAAGATGATAATTTTTCCAGGTCCAAGGTGGAGTATAGTCTAGCAGGTACAATAGCAGTGGAGTTGTTGTGATTAGTATCCAAGTGGGAGATTGTTGGTTGTGGAGCCTAATTATCTTCTTGATTCAGAGGTTTGTTTCAACCATGCTTGGACTCCATTCCCTAATGGGGGGGTGTGGGGGGGATTTCCCCCCCACAATTGTCACCAGGGGGGTCTAGAGGGGGCGACAAAATTTTTTGTATCCCCCCCTGGCGAGGGATTCGGGGGTAGTGCCCCCGAAGAGAAATATTGGGAAAAAATGCCTTATAAAATATTGTAATTTTGTAGTCAATATGAATCGTTCATTATAAGGTCACAGATCTGACGGTAGAATTTATTTTTAGGGTTTTTTCCCTAGAAGGAAAATTGTTGATCATATTATTGCTATAGATTGTTGGTACAGGTTGTTTGGTACATGTTGTTATAGGTTGTTGTTATAAGTTTATATGACATGTTTTATAGTGACAGTTTGACAAAAATAGAGACAGTGACAGTGAAATTGGGAGATTTTTGTAGTATTCCATGAGTTGCAGAAAAGAGAGGTGCATACATCTATAAGTTGTAGTAAAGAAAGCTACATAAATCCCTATGTTGCAACGTAGACAAGTCATGGATGGTTAGGAAATATTAAAGAAGGATGGTATAGGTTATGACAGGTTCTTAGTGACATCTTTGACAGTGACATGTTGTGACAATGGAAGATATAGGTTATTTGATTCATTGATAGTGATAGGTCATCTACATTTGGCATTTATATTACAAGGCTACATGATGGGGAAAGGAAAGGGGGTTGTAGCCTCCTTTCGATTGGAGCCGGATAATCAGGGAGTTGGAGCTTCCTTCAAGTTGGAGCTTGAGAACTAGATGGTTATAGCCACCTTCAGGTTGGATCCGGAGAACCGAGGGGCTTGTATACTCCTTCTGGTTGGAGCCAGAGAATTAGGGAGTTAGAGCTTGAGAAACTAGGGGGTTGGAGCCTCCTTCTAGTTGGAGATGGAGAATTGGAAGTTGGTGCTTCCTTGAATGTAATTCTTTGACATATAAGAAAATCATTTCGTTGTTTTCTCCCGCATTGAGTTTCCACATAAATATTGGTGTATTGTGTATTGTGTGGATGCATTTATTATTTTTTATTATGCACTGATGGATGTTAATGTTTATGATACAATACGATATTGATGATGAATTGATTAACATCGTTGAATAATTTAAAGGAATATAAATTGTGGTTAAAAGTGGTATAAAATTTATCATTATTGATTCACCCCCCCCCCCCATCTCAGTAATCCAACAATTGGTATCAAAGTAGGTCCTTCAAGAAGCAGTCTAACCACTGGAAGGAGATAATGGATTATGCTAGAATTGGGGTGTCATAGTTTGATGGTGAGAACTGTGCATTCTGGAGTAAAAGAATGATAACATATATATAGGCACAAGGATTCAATGATTTCTGATCAGTGGTTGATGGATACATAGCACCTACCACTCCCCGAACAGACAAGGATGGAAAGAAACTTGAAGATAATGATGCTACAGCCAAAAATTTTATCCTGAACGGTTTGAATGAATCAATATAGACCAAATTTGTGCATTGTGATTCTGCAAAACAAATATGGGACAAACTAAAGAATATCTATGAAGGAGACGCCAAGTTAAAGGGATCCAAACTTCAAACATTTAGAGCCAAGTTTGAACAATTGAAGATGAAGGAAGATGAAAACATTGCCTCCTAATTTCTACTAGTTGATGAGAGAGTCAATGCCATTAAAGGTTTGGGAGAAGAGATGAAGGAACCAGTCATTGTTCAAAAAGTGTTGAGGTCTCTACATATGAGATATGACCCAAATATTTCATCTCTGGAAGAAAGAGTGGATATATACCCCTTGAGCATGGATGAGCTATATGGGATATTCACTGCTTATAAATGAGAATAGAAAATGAGAACCCAATTACAAAAGAATAAACATTCAAAGCATCCAATAAGACAAAGAAAAAGAGAAATCAAAAGTTGAAGTCAGAATGTAGTTGCAACGATGATTCATAGGAAGATGAAGAAATTAAAAACTTCATAAGAAAGTTGCAAAAAGGAATAGGTAAATACACAGGTAAGCTTTCATTGAATTTTTTTAATTGTGGTAAAAATGGTCATTTTGAAAATAAGTTTCCTTATGCCAAGAAGTCAGATAGTGATGAAGAGGAAGATCCCAAGAAATAAAAGAAAGTCTTCAAGAAAAATATGTACTCAAGAGAAGATAGTTCCTCATATGATGAAGATGATGAAACCAACAGTAATTTAGAAAAGTTACTATTTATGGCTAGGGAAAATCAAACAAGAAACTCTGAAGGTTCCGAAGAATAAGGTGAAGTTGATCTCAAAGAATAATTAATTAGTGCCTTAGAAGAACTAAGAAAAGAAAGAAAGAAAGAAAAATAAGTCACTCAAGGAAGAACTGAAAGTAAGAGCCCATAATCTCAACTCAAAGGAAGTCAAGAAGATAATTATGAAGTTGAAAGTCCAGGTAGAAGAGGATAGAAGGATTGAAGAAATACTCAAAAGTCAGCTATCAGAGAAGGAGAGTATGATTGAAAGGTTGGAAGAAGAAGAAGGCACTCTAAGAAAATATCTTTAGAAGAAGGACATGCAACAAGATAGCACCAAGAAATTGGATAAGCTCATCAATAATCAAAGTCCATATTATGATAGGTCCGGACTAGGATACAACCAGATGGAGACTAAGAAAGGTTCAAGCTCCTTGACTAAAGCAACATAACAAAAGAGTTATGCATAATTTCTCAAAGGAAGGAATCATGGTCAACAAGAATCATAATGGAATGAATAGAGAAGACCTTCTACATTCAAGAAACAAAGAAATGTCAATCATGATCAGCCAAGACAAGAACCCAGAAGGACTACACCATTATTGATGCTTGAATACGTTAGGACCAAAATGACAACCTCACGAGGATATAAATCCCCCTGTGTTTTTATAGAGGTGGTACTCCTTTGTTATGATTTTGTGGGACTCAATATCTTCAGAATGTGAGAATTTTATAGAAGTTTGTCATGGTAATCAAAGAAAGTAAAAATATAAAAATGGAAAATGTTTTATTTTCTTTTAAAGAAATTTCCTGAGAGTGGACCAAGAACCACACACATTCACACATTTAAAGAAAATAAATAAAATTTCCTCACATCCATCATAGTAGGTCTAAAGATTTCTAATCACATAAAAAAATAAAATAAAATGATCCACATGCATAAGAGAACTTTGACAGAGTGATACATGGGAAACTCAAATAAATATAAAGATAGACCAACCTCAAATACTTTATATTCAGAAAACTGGGTTACAAAGTACATTTGAGATTGTTCCCAAAGTAGCTCTCTTGGAATTTCTAAAAAATATATAGTTCATTACATATTCTTCGAAATTTAAATGCGTTTGTCATAATGATTGGGATTGGGGCTCTCGTGGACCATAAATAAAATATGTATAAGAATGAATTTTGTATAAGGAATAAAGTGGGAAATGGAAGACAACAAGACCTAGTAAGAAGAAAAAGGAAATTATCAGTCTTCAGTTAAACCTTTCTATTTAAAGAGGTGGAGTAACTCGATAAAGAACTCAATAAAGATGGAAGGATGTGATCAGTATGAACTTACTATGATGGTATCTCCTCTCTGTTACTTGCTTGTTGATGTCCTTTTATGTATTTCATTGACGGTTACAGGAACCATCTCAACTACCTTTTGCCCTTCATCAGTAAGTTTGTCGACAACCTTTTTAAACCACTCCTCGATGTAGCTTCTCATTGGTGCCACGTTGATTTCATGTCAATTTTTATACTGAAAATATCACCGTCCAAGTCCCTTAGATTAATGGAAATATTCTGCAAAGCCTCTTCAATATCTTGATTTTTCATTGAATAGTCCACTAGCGAGTTCTCCACATCATCTTCACTATACTCAATAATGCCATAGAAATTTTCAAATAATAACCCTTTAAAGATATCAACTTGTTCGTCAAAGGCTTGCTTGGTTAGGAACAATTAATTGAGAATCAATTTAGGGTCTTGGACCTCATTGGTGCTCCTGGCTAGGTCTATCTCAGTCAACCTTTTGAATAATTCTTCTCTCCTAGTTATGGCTTGGCTGCATTCTTGGACAATAATATTCAAGTTCTTAACCTTTTCCTTCCATCATGCATTTAATTTTTTTATCGGGTTTGGAGAAGGGAAATCCTCCTATCTTCTTCTCACTATGTCATATTGGTAACCTTAAAACTGAAGGGTACGACCGTGTTGAGGTAAAAACCTTGTTTGTTTTTCAAATCTTCCTGCAAATATTCATGGAATGCATGTGCCCTCGTTCCAAAAGAGACCATGCTCATTGACATCTCCCAAGCCTCTGTAATTAATTCCATTATTTTCTTAATGTTCTTCTCCACATAGCCCCTAACTAATGTGAGCAGGCTTGCAGATCCTTTCAATTTTGCTGTGGGTGTGGTAGGCTCGATCATTTCTAAAGGACTAGCAAATACTGGAAGAGGAATTAGATCTTCCTCCAATTCTTTGATTCTTTCCTTTAATTTGGCATTCTCTGCTTCAAGGCCTCCAATAGAATCATCTAGAGCATTTCCAGTTGCTCAGTGAATTTGGTAAATTTGGGAAGGTCGCATGTTCCATAGGTTAACCTCTGAACAAGATTTCCCCTTTTTATTATTTACATCTCTCTTCTCAATAATTAAATTTTTGGACTGACTATCAAAAGCAACGCTCTAAAATACAAAATACTCTTCTTCATCGAAGGTCTCACTCTCAATTATTTCCATCAAAGGATTCTGGTGAGGTGTGTTCTCTAGCTGATCAGTGTTGGGGAACACCTTTTTGATGTCAATTTCAAGTTCCATATCCTCGAGGGAGAGGTCATGGATGTCACTTTTTCCTCGAGGTCCCTCCTCTTCTTGCATAATATTTTTTCTTTTCTTCCTTAAGGGAAGCTTATGGGAGCTTTCAATTTTTCCCAAAGGAGGGTTCTTATCTCCTCCTCCTCCTGAAGAACTATGGGTCAATTTATTAATTTGGTGGGTTATTGGAGCACTGCTTCGAGATGTTTTACTCTTTGGAGTGACAGTTGGGGATTGGGCACTCTTCTCACTGAGACCTTTTCTTTTCTTTTTTTACACCTCATTGGTGCTGAGTATTGTTTCTAGGTCTCCAGTGTCACGAGCAGGAGTGCCTGAGTCATTGTCTTCGTCTTCATTCAGAATAGCATTAATAAAGAATTGTTGAAGCCAACTGCCAATAGATGTTCTACAAAAATTCCTCTAGGGTCAAACCCTTTTACCCTTTCATCATATCTTAGGTTCAGTCTATGGAAATGGCCTGCAAATTCATCAATCTTGTTCATATTTCTGAATATGAAGTCCCCAACTTTCCAAGGAAAAGGTGTAAACTTATTTTATCTCTTTTCATGGAAAAAATGCAACCGGTAGTTGTACTGCCTTGCTATTTCAATAACACACATTTTTTCAGATATGTGGCATGGAAGGAAGGAAGGATTTTCCTTGGAACAGAAAATCCTTATGAGGTTGTAATTATCCATTTGTTTCAGTGTCCCCTTCCTATCCAGTAACTTACTTGCCTAGTCAGACATCTAGGGAGCGTCCTTTCCAAACAACAAGCCTTTAAAAACTGAGACAAAATCATTAAAAACTTCATAAAAATGATGGGAGGCTTTGTGCCTCCATAATGTTTGATACCAAAAGGTTACCGGGTCGAATTCACAGTTTACCTTCTTACACATAGATAATCTCGGAAACTGAAAACAATGTGCTATCACGCAAACCAGATAAGATGATATAAATAATTTCTTATCCTTATTGTATTGTGACAATTGGGAAGATATTTCAATGGAAATCAACTTGCCCCAATCGAAGATGGCCTGTTCCTTGACTGTAAAGTATAAAATGTAAATAATCATGCGAGAAATGTCGGCTGTAGTTTCTTGTCTTGTTATCCTCGTGAAAAGCCAAGAAATTTCTCGTAAAGGATTTTTGAATGAGCTAACCTACAATATCGTGATGTCCTTGGGGATGGCCACTAGGTTATCTAGGAACTCAGGTAAGAGGTCCAACCCATTGTCATGCTTCTTTAATAATTCTCTACAATCTTCTCTCTTGAAGGTAAGTGTTGGCTCGAGAAGTCTCAACATCTTACAAAATACCTGAGGTGATAGGGAGACAAGGGAATTCTCTTACAATCGAATGATCCGTTGGATTGGAATATATCTCTCGATGCACTAGGTTACCAACTCCTTACAGTCAAATACTTCTGGGACACAACCTTCACGCGCAATTCTAGATGTCTATATTACTTCCTTCTAGGTAGAAGGGGATGAGTAGTAAGAATATGCTCTGGACCACTGAAATATTTGGTCCTCACGCCCAAAAAATTTCAATGTATCTCCATAAAAATGTTGTCGAGTTGCTGCCATAAGTTGACGAAAACATTCCTTTGCTCTAGATAATGTTTAAAATGAATGCTTGAGAGGGATAATATAATCCTCCGTAAATCTTGGTTTAATGCGTTTTAATAGGAGATATCCTTGATCCCTTCGCTTATTAATGAAAATCTTTACGAAACTGCACGATGAGTTGTTAGCATTCAAATCATACTAAATGCACATAGGGAAGAGTGCGAGGGTGGCAGGGACAAACGGGAGAGAAATAGGATTTGAGAATTTTGTGAACCCAAGAACTCGCGAACCTATGATTGTAGAAGGTTCAAAATCAACTAAGTATAGGATAGCGGGGCGGTCAGATGGACTCATCATAGGAGGAATGAGACTTGGAAGTTCGGGGAGACCAAGGGTCAAAATGTAGATCACAAAAATTTTGTATGCAAAATGTATCTTACAGAACATGGGGTATGATAGTTCGACCCAACCAACCTGGGAACTTGCAATTGCAAAATCATCTAAGTATAGAATAGATCGGCGGTCAGTTAGAATCGTGATGTGAGGGTATGGATGGAGATGAGGATATTCAAGTCCACCAACCTGAGAACCCACCGTTCTAAAAAAACGACTAAGTATAGAACTAGAAAGGGAAGGTAGAAGGAAAAAACAAAAAGGGAAAAAATGGGTAAGTATAGAAGAGGGAAAAGAAATGGAGAAAATAAATTGTGAAAATAGAAAAGGGGAGGAAAATTTCAGAAGTGGGAAATGACTTCAACAACCATAAAGAAGATCATTCACTCCCAGGTATGTAAATTTATTTTATGGTCATTGTTTTTATTGTACTAAATTTGGACATAAGGTTGCATATTGCAGGGCTTATGAAAGAAATGATTAGGTAAGAAATGCTTATGTGGCCTCTCAAAATATTGAATGTTACAAATTCCACAACTATGGAAACATAGCTCGAAATTGTAGAAGTGTGATAAAGCCTCCCATGAAATAAAACATTGATGATCGACACAAGAAGGATTGGAGAAGAACTGAAAAACAAGAGGAGAAGGTAAATGAAGAACAAGTCCAAGGAATTGTATTTTCAAGATTTGTAGCAGCACGAGATCATGATGAATATAAAAGAAAATAGGAAACTGTCAGGATTCAAGTAGAGAATGAAGAATATGTCAAAACTCAGGATGATGACAGAATTCAAAAAGAGAAAGAAAAGGAATATGCATCCACATACAAGAGGAATATGACTCTGCATCAGAGCAAGTATTTTTCTGAGCCATCAGTCTTGAAGACTATCAGGTAATATGAATATTGAATAGGGTGAGTCTAGGAAGTAGCTCTACATATCATAGAATTATCCTTCGAGCATTGTGAAGTGTTTCAAATTGATGTTACAGATTTAGAGAAGACCAATGGACACATTTGACATTTGATGACCCGTTGCAACAATGAAGACTTCATGATAGTACAATGACAAATGGGTCAACATTGTGGACAGTTAAGTGGCAGAGTCATGGAAAATATGGATATATATGGATTAGTAGGTTTGGATAGATATATGACAATGGATGAGAGCATGGATTCATAGATTGGTTCATATATTGGTTCAAAGATTGGTTCAGAGAATGTTGGATGATTATGATAAATGAATATTTTAATGCTTAAAATTTGAATTCTTAATCTTGAATGCTTTTTATATATGTCGTTTGATTAAACAAGGAAGCACCAATGGAAAATAAATCCAAAATGAAGTAGGTACAATAAGACCTATATTGATCTACACAAAACGTGCATAGAAGTCATCAGAGAGAGAGATTCATAAAGGAATATTAGTAGCATATAGATAAGGAGACACACCCACAGGGGGAGCTATTATTTTAACCAAGATTGGTTAGAATAGGTACAGTGTCATATTGACAGGAGAAGTTAATCATTTTTCAAAGGGAGAGAGAGAGAGTAATCACAGGCATGAAGATAGGGGGAGAAACCCAAAGGACAGTGCAGACAGGGGGAGCATCCCCAAGGAGAGTTTGCTAAGGCGGATAAGCCCTGAAGGGAGATACCCTTTGCCATTTATGTCAAAGGGGTAGAGATATAAACATTGTTGAGGACTGATGATCACAGGGAGCATGAGCATGAGTATTTTCATGACTAAGTGTTGCCATCAATGCCAAAGGGGGAGATAGTTGGACAATTGGTTTATATTGATGGACAATTGGTTTGGATAGTTGGTTTTCATTGATGTCAACCCTTGGAGAGTTCTATTGTAGATTGATGTCAACCCTTGAGTATGTTCGGTAGCACATTCCAGTAGTCCCATAGGTGTGGAACGTGGTTAAGGAACCCGATTTTTTTCGATGTATTTGGACATGAATATCAATGAATTTGTAAATGAGAGTATTATGGATGGATAGTACATGTCGTTTCATTTCCAGTGATATGTGGTACGTCACATAACTCCACATGGTTAGGGAGTTATGGCTTTGTGAAGTTGGAGAACCCTTTTGAGTTATCTAGAAGCCTCTAGAAGGTCAAAGAAGAAAATTATTCTAGAAGCTCCTAGAAGAAGTTTACTATTCAAATTGGTTGTAACTAGGAGTTAATCATGAGTAAAGTTGTTGCAATAAGAAAATAATTAAAAATAAATTAGTTGCAACAATAAGTGATGATTTTACTATTTATGGATAAAGTGGTTGCAAGTGGATAAAGTAGTTGAAAGTGGGTTAGCCCTAAAAGAGGGAAGTTGGGTAAAGCAGTTAGAAGATAAACCGTAAAGGAAGCCAATTGGAGAGTATAAATAAGAGAGAAATGGAAACCCATTAGAGCCTATTGAACTTAGTTGAATATCTATTTTGTGAAAGGTTATTTGCAGGTACAATCGAAAAATCAGAAGTGATAGGTCTGAGGCAACAAAGGTTTGAAGAAGAGAAAGTTTCGGAGCTATAGAGAGTGTGATTGTTCTAGGGTTTCTAAGGTTATCCACAAGCTAAAAAAGCAGAGGCCACATACATCCGTGGGCCACAGGAATAGAGAATCATGAACACCCGCGAGATGTAGAAAGGGAAAGCACGGATATGTAGAAAGGGAAAAGAGGAAGATGCTTGTTC
This sequence comes from Picea mariana, assembly GCA_032191745.1. Lineage (NCBI taxonomy): Eukaryota > Viridiplantae > Streptophyta > Pinopsida > Pinales > Pinaceae > Picea > Picea mariana. The sequence continues at coordinate 17,021 of JASDQU010438412.1, forward strand.
CAGGTTGCATGATCTAAGAAGAGACTATAGGTATGTTTGTCAGAGGTCAGATACATCAGGGACACTACAGAGTTAAAGGTATATTCATGGTTATGTTTTTAGATTGTATCTTAGTGGTGTTGTGGAGCATGCTTGAGGCATGACTTTGTGAGGTTTGGGATATACTCTCTTGGTTGTTTGGTATATGTTGTAATGTATGGTTTGAGGAAGATCTATTGAGGCACATTGCTAGTGCACTTATCTTGGTTTTATTGGTATATCTTGTGGTGCACTGTGAGAAACATTTGTTAGTGGTCTTGGTAGATGATTGGCTTATGAGTGGTACATATTTAAGGCTACATAACAATAAGGTTTTGGCACATTGTTTGATGTAGAAGTTTATGGTATTTGGTTTATGGATAGTATGATGTATTTCTAGAGACCCTTTGTTGGTTAGCTTGGAGCTTGTTAGCTTGGAGTATGTTTTTTTCCACATGGTTGATGCACTTGTTGTGGTACATGTTGGTACTTGGTTGTGATTGGTATATGCTTGGTAGAGGCATGTGTGGGTGATGGTTCTAAGTTGTTATGAGTATTTTTGTTTGATACACATCTTGGTGATACTTTGCATATGGTTGAGAGTTGTTTTGGTGATTGGTCTTGGTGATTAGATCTTGTTTGGTTTATGATATTATTTCTACAGATTGTTGGTACAGGTTTTTTTGGTACAGGTTGTTACATGTTGCTGGTACAGGTTGATATGACAGGTTTTACAAATTCATTTTGACAGAAACACATACAGTGACAGTGAAACTGGGAGAGTTTTGTATTAGTACGCGAGTTGCAGAAAAGAGAGGCATGGACATTCGCGAGTTGCAGTAAAGAAAGTCATGGACATTCATGTGTTGCAACATAGATAGGTCATAGATCTGCATGAAATATTTGAAGAAGGTTGGTATAGGTTGTGACAGGTTCTTAGTGATAGGTTTGATCATGACAGGTTGTGACAGTGAAAGCTACAGGTTATTTTATTTATTGACAATGATAGGTCATCTACATTTGGAATTGATATTACGGGGTGATCAGACGGGGAAAGGAAAGAGGGTTGTATCCTCCTTCTGGTTGGAGATGGAGAATCAGGGAGTTGGAGCTTCCTTCGGGTTGGAGCCTGAGAACTAGGTGGTTGTAGCCACCTTCCAATTGGAGCCAGAGAACCCAGGGGGTTGTATCCTCCTTCTAGTTGGAGCCAGAGAATTAGGGAGTTGGAGTTTCCTTTAGGTTGGAGACTGAGAAACTAGGGTTTGGAGCCTCCTTCTAATTGGAGCTGGAGAATTGGAAGTTGTTGCTTCCTTGAATGTAATTCTTTGACATATAATAAAAGAATTACATGGTTTTCTCCCGCATTGGGTTTCCACGTAAATATTGGTGTACTGTGTATTGTATGGATGTGTTTATTATTGTTTATTATGCACTAATGGATGCTAAAGTTTATGATACAATAATATATTGATGATAAATTGATGAACATGGTTGAATAAGTTAAAGGAATATAAATTGTAGTTAAAAATGGTATAAATTGCCCATTACTGATTCACCCCCCCTCTCAGTAATACAACAACCTATATTTAGCCCTTTGGCCCATTTGGACTCTTATACACATCTTTTACATCTTTCCCACTCTGTCTCTACGTACACACTTTTGATTTCTAGTAGGCTTACAATTTTAAGCATGGAAGGTCAACTTCCATCCCATCAACAAATCCCTAAGATTGTTCAACTAAGAACCATAATACCACTCTCGTACTTTACAATTGATAAGGATTAAATGGAATCAAATCCTCCGTACTTAGGATAATCTACATAAACTCAACTAATTGCTCATTTAAGCTTTTACACTTCAAATAGGGAAAAACAAACCCTGTCCTTCTAGAATCCAACTAAAATATGAGAAATTACACTAATTTGAAGTTTAGAGAACCCACCCCCTTAGTAAATGTAAAGACCTCTAGGTCAAATAAACAAGGTTGATTTGAAGGAAAAAATGCTTCTGCATCAGGTTATTTGCATGACAACACCCTATGACAACCATTAAACCACAACTATATAGACGTACATGTGTGTGTGTGTGAGAAATATATCTCATATTTCATTCTCAAATATTTCTATGTGATATGAGAAGATTTAGATAGTGTTCTTTGTATTTTTTCAATTTTGATATAATGTTAAGTGCTTAATGATCTTTCACATAGCATGAGACTCTATATTTACATGGTGTTCATGATAATATTAATGTTGATTCTATTAAATATTTTGTGGTTGCGAATAGACATTGCCATGTAAACAAACAACTTATGTTCAAGCTTTGGTAGTTGTAGAGTCCTTATGTGTATATGAGGGAAGGTGTTTAAACTTTCAGAGTTGGTTTCCCTCCATTACACAATAAAGTTAAATACATATTTGAAAACCAAATTGATTTAAATGAACTTTATTAAGATACTTTCTCATTTTACAAATTTGTTTATAAAAACATATAAAATAATTTAAATAGACTTTAATAAATAGTTAATCCTTTTATAAATTTATTTATTAAAAATGTATATTATCTCAACATTAATCATAAATATTGTTATTTAAAAAATATATACATATAGAAATTGAATATAAAACTATATACTAATTTCAAAGAAACTATCATATCTCTAATTTTCACTTCTCGTAAACACAATTTATTAATTTATTTTATATATTTGATTTTCATTTTTCATTAAAAAATAATTTATTAATTGATTCTATAACAAATTTACATTTTGTTGTGTCAATTTTTTTTTTAAATTTAACAATTCACATAAATCTTTGTAAAAAAACTTATCAAATCAAAATTTCGAAGAAAATCAAAGATGATATCATTCAAATATATTTACTAAATTCAAATGTCTCTATTAAAAAGTTAAGTTATTAGCAATTTCCAATTCTTCGTGTGCTATACGTTTTTATGTTAAAAGTTTTGAAAACTTTATCAAACTCAAAATTATCGAATAGATAATCACAACTTTTGAGTCAATTTTGATGTGTGTCCCTATTCAATGAAGTCTCATTCAAAGATATCTTTGAAGTCATCTCAAGCTTCATCAATTTTGATATCATTCAAAGATATCCTTGAAGTTATCTCAAGCTTCATTAATTTTGATATTCCTAATTTTATTAGGACGATTTTTTTAACAAATTAAAAGATATGTAATCCATTTTATCTTTTCTTATTGATGATATTTTTGTAAAATATTTTGAAAAAAAAAACTTTTTGAAAGAGTATTTATATAATCTAAAAGTTGGATTCACATTATAGATGATACCATTAAAATTGACCTTATAAACAATAAACTTGAACAATTTGTAAATCACCTTACAATTCACCATGAAAATCTAAAATAACCATATGTTCTTTTCTTATATGTCTTTGTTACCAAAAATATTGATGGATTCCTATGTTATAAAGTGTATACAAAGAAAACCTATATCAAAATATACCTTAATGCCAACTCCCATCATCACCTTTTCCAAAAATCCATAGTCCTCGGTACCTTAGTCCATTGAACCACTCACATTTATGATTAGATCCATTTGAAAAAGAAAAAACATTATTTAAAGAAAATCCTTTGTAACAATGATTATTCCAACAACCAAACCAACACTACCCTCCAAAAAGCCAACCAACACAAAATTGCCTCCCCAAAACTCATACAAAGTTTTACTAAATGTATCTCCCTTTTCATCTCATGCATCAATGATATAATCACAAAAATAAATAAAAATAACATTAAAACTATCTTTGAACCGATAAATCCTTAGAAACACCTTCAAATTTGTTAAAAAGTAGATTGATTTATTTCTACAATAATACATCTATGAATTATCTTATTCTCTCAATACCTCCTACATAATCCAAACAAATTATTCTATTCAAACTTGACTTAAAAATCTATTATCAACCCAATCATATCAATGAGTTTTCCTTTATCAAATACCAATCACCACATTTCTTTAACAAAACAAAATACTTGTTAAACAACAATATTACTTTAATAAACTACTTATATAAATTATCCAAATTTAAAATAATAATAATAATAAATATAACTTAAGATTAAATTAAACTTAGATTTACATCATCAATTAACCAAAATTCAAACCATCTTCTTCTTAATTAATCTCAAACCTCCTTCTTGATCCTCATTCTTCATTCCACCAATCACTTCCTCAACTTTCTTACACCTAATTTCCATCTCATCCACCCTATCTTGTTTTTATCTCTTTCCTCTTTTATTTCCCAACTTCTTAATGTAAAGCAACGTTTCCCCTTCCACTCCCTTTAAATTAACCTCTCCGTCCTTTCATTAATTTTATCAATAAAATAATAATAATAATTTAATTTTTTATTTATAAATAGTTTAATAGATAAAAATAATAATATATTTTTTAAATTAAATTTTAATATTTTTTTATAATATTATAATTATTTATTTTTAATTATTTTATTAATAAATAATTTTAATATTTTTATAAATATAAAACAAATACTTTACCATTTTTCCATTATAATACGAGTATTAATAATAAAACCTTTATAACTTAAATTATGCAATGACTTTTTCACACAATAAAAACATTAGCACACCATATACCAATAAAATTTACTTTTGAACAAATCTAACAACATTAACCTACAATACATTAATAAAATAATAATTGAATAAAAATTAACACTAACAACATTAACCTACAATACATTAATAAAATAATAATCGAATAAAAACCAACACTATTTTGAAAAGATTAATTATTATTTATATAGATGTTGTATTATTTTTAATTATTGGTCTTTACATTTTTAATGATGGATAATGAAATTATTTGAATTATTGAAAATCATAAAACTTTATACAATTTCATTCCAAAATATTATGTTATGAATAAATTAAATTTTTTTAAATTTAAAGTATTTTTCTATCTGTTTATACATATTTTTTATTTATATATATATATATGAAAATTTAAAAAATTAATTTAATTTATTAAATTATCTATGCAAAAAAAATTACATATCAATCTCAATTCTAATTCTAATTGAATCACTCAAAATTACTAACCATTATTATAATTAGGAGTCAAACCACCCTCCATTTGAATATTACAAAGAAGGAAAAAAATATATATATATATAGTTGCAAAAAAAAACCATAAAATTTAGATAATTAAAACATAACCTAACTTTTTCATTTCATATTCATATTGAATACTTACATATGCAAACAAGATAGTAGACTTCAAAAGATTTGACTCATATGTGGGGATCCTCCCCACCAACCTTATTCATTAAGAGTTCCAAAGCTTTGACTCATATGTGGGATCCTCCCCACCAACCTTATTCATTAAGAGTTGTATGGAAATCCGCCCCAAATCCTTATTCCTTATTTATTATTCCTAATGCTAAATGGATCATGATAAGAAAATGGAATGACAAGGAAAGTAAAAAGTGCTTTATTGAATTTGTAGTTACCTCATGTTGAAAAGGGTGAAAGAATCGAAGTATAGTGTTGAACAAGTAGGTGTAACTGTTGAGTTCTATGGTGGTGGACTTGATAGGGTCAGTTTTGGTGATCTTGCTATAGTAAAAAAATATGCTAGACGTGCTCAATTAGGTGAAATTTTTGAATTAGATCGTGCTACTCTAAAATCCGATGGTGTTTTTCGTAGTAGTCCAAGGGGTTGGTTTACTTTCGGAC
>JASDQU010438412.1:23466-48596 GCA_032191745.1 Picea mariana
GATGAAGGAAACCATAGTTGTAAAGATGAAAGCTAATCATTCCCATAGAGATGAAGGAAATTGTGGTTGCAAAGATGAAATCTAGTTGCGCCCATGGAGACAAAGGCAATTGTAGTCAGGATGATGAAGGGCGATTGCACTCATGAAGATGAAGGGAGATTGTGCTCAAACTTGTGGATATGAAGGGTGATCATGCTCATAGAGATGAAGATGGTCACACTTGTCGAGTCTAAGGGTAACTACTCTCATAGAGATGAAGTTGATGTGCTCATGGAGACGAAGAAGATTGCTTATTGTTGTAGGGGTTAGTCGGCTCTGCCAACTAGACCCTTGAGTTGAATAGATAAGTCGACTACAGAAGTCGAATATAGGATTCGCTCGAACAAACAGTTAGAGTCGACCGACCAAGCAATTAAGAATTTGTAACTGATAGGTAATTGCAATGACATGTATATATGTGACTATGTAATAGAGAAAAGTTAAGGTTGTTTATACATATAACAAAAGTGCATATTCACTGTTTTCAAAGTGCATATTCTTGGTTCTCCCATTACTTGTGTATGATGCCATGTATGTATATGTGTGTGTGTGTATATAACACTGTAACATATGTTCCTCTGTGTAAGGAACTAATGGTAACCTTCTCAGACTACAACATTGGTTCTGTTGCCGGTAGTTCTAAACTCAGGAATGTATAAAATAAAAAGCACATAGATGTTAAGACTGTAAGACATACACGAATGGTGGTAATGTAAGATCAATAATTACATAAAACACTACACAAGGAGGAATCGATTGACACTAGAAGAAGTGTGTACATAGTTCTTCTCAGAAACACTTGAATGATTCCAAGAAGCTATCCTAGAAGCATTATTCGAATATCTCAATCAGTCACCTAATGCGCAAGCTCACTCCATATGAATAGTTGATGCTCAAAATAACAAACAGAGGAAGGAAAAATTTGAACTAGTGGTTTGAAAGAGTTGTTGGTGATAACATTGAGGAAGAAAAAATCGAAGACAGAACATCATTCAAAACTGTAAAAGACAAATTTCATGTCGAATTGCACCACAGTTTCCTTTGCACTATTTTGTCTTTGCTGCATAAATTTATGTTATATAAGGAGTCGAAGACATTGTCGAATACCAAGCCCTCTTGGAAAATTCTCCACCAAACTCAACATGGCAGGAAAAACAAGAAGAGTAAGAAGAATTTCTAGAAGCTAATTAGAAAGAAATAAGAGAAGCTTGGGACTATTGTTTAAAGAAATGAGAACAAGAAGAATGATCAACACTGCAGACTTCGAGTAATTCAGGACGATGATAGGGGGTTGAATGATAAGTGAGATGACACAATTTGAGTTGATCACACCAAATTCGATAATTTCTTAAGTCGGGAGGAAGATAACTGAAACAAAAGACACATTAGATTCAAGAGGGAAGACTAAACGACAAATGTAGGTTATAAACCATCACCCAACATCCAAGGACTGAAAAGAGACAAATGAAAAAAGAGGTGAAAATAGTTATGAAATGAGAGGCATCTTAGAAGTTCAAATCAAAATCTTCCCCAGACATGACAATTCGTTAGAGAAGCCATAAAGAGCACACTGATGGCTCTTGGGAGGAATGAAAGTTTGAAATTGAGTGTGGAAGCTAGTGGTGCCCAATAAGAAATTGACAGAGACAACAATATAGAGATTGAGGATTTGGGACCCACGATTTGACATTCTCCCACAACAATCCCTAGCCTGTGTATTACAAACTTCCTTCGACAGAGACTTCATGTTGATACTCAATCCCTGAAAGTATGGTGCCAAAATGACAATGATGGTCATATAAGAGATACGTTTCTAATTGAATCACAAGAAAATGCTCAAAATCGACTAGAGGATATAGTCCTCCATATAAGAGATATCACGAACTATACCCGTCTACCAAAATTACTTATTGAATATTTCAAATCAATAGATAATGAAAACGAATCATCACAACCTTTGAGAGGATGCTTTGTAGAATATATAGACACAAGATGCCAAATAGACAACTTAATCCCAAGGAGAGAAAAAACACAATTAACATTAGAAAATGGTATTATTGAATACCAATGACAAATTGTATTAGTCAAGTTGAACACTTGGATTTCGACTCCCTGAAGTAAGAATGTATTGAAATCCCAGTCAAATTCTATAGGAAATCAACAAAACCAAAATATTGCAATAGTCAAAGTTCCTAAAAACCCCAAGAAATCCACAATGGGCCTCAACCATATTCCCATATATGAAGGAGATGAATATTCCAAATGACACTGGTTCGTTTGTGAGAGATTATAGGATGCATCCGAAATTACCGACGAAGATAAGAATATGGCACAATTTGGTGCCACACTTCAAGCTAGGGCCCTCACTTGGTTCATGAATTTTGCAAACAACCAACACAGATCAAAGGCAAAGATAAAACAAATATTTCTCACATTCTGTAAGACAAAAGGCGTAAGTCAATTAGCTGGTAAAAAGATGAAATAAATCAAACAAAGTCCAGAAGAAACCATCTGAGAATATGATAAAATATTCAAAGACATATTGAGTCAATTCCTTACTCAATAGAAGAAAGACTAGTCATACAATGGTATGTGGCAGGACTCCTACAAAAATTTTGAGCTCCACTACGAATGTACGACATTCAGACATGTGAGGATGCATTGAAAAAATATCAACGTATAGAGATGGATGATGAATGATCATTGACTTCATCAACAATAGAGAAAATACTAGAGGAAAAACTTGTAGAATTACAACAATCCATAAAAAACACATCCATTTCATGAAATGAACTATAGTGCACCATTTTTTCCAATGAAGGGCACACGAAGGACTACTATAAATTCAATTATGCGGTGGATCCAATCGTCCAATGTATACAAATAGAAACATTCAACAATATCTATGAAGGCATGAAAAATCACACAACAAGGGATTGTCCACATAATTTAATAAATGCCCAACCAAAATGGTGCCATATCTATGAGGAAAATAATCACTCTACACAAGAATGTTGGTTAAATGGGAAAAACAAAGTGAATATCCATTCAATATACCAAAAACAAATGGCCAACTAGAATGTCAACCAAAGAAGCATAAATCTATATAGAGGTTGAGGTCATGGGGGTTATCAAGGAAGAGGAGGATACAAAGGAGGATGAGGACAAAAAGGCCGAGGATGTGGTTGAGATTTCTACCACTGCTTCAATTGTTGGAAAGAGGACTACATGAGTCCTGATTTCCCTATACAAGATAGAAACGATCTCAAGTTCTGTAATATATGTGGAGTAGGTGACCACTCACTTGAATACTTCCCAATTGAAGACTACCCAATTGCACTAGAGAAAGGGATGAGAAAGATAAATGTGAACCTCTTGCACACATTTCCCAAGTAAGATGTACTAAATTCCAAAAATCTCCACATTGTAATAAGATCATGAGCAGGTGAAGACATTTATCCAGATCCACCATCATGAAAAAGGGGATATCAAAATACGTATCCTGACCTTGAACAAGAAGAAAAATTAACGAGGGAAGCAATGAAGTTCTTTAAAAATATGACCAAGATAAACCAAATCGAAATAGGGGAGGACAACCAAGCACATCATACACTACTATAAATGAATTTCTTCAATTACTAAAATAAAAACAATTGGTTGGTTGCTTGATTGACCTACTAAACATCTTGAGAGAATAAAAAAATGACCCAAGACCATACAAAAATATTCAACAATTTTCACAGGAGAAGCATACAAACGAGTTCAACCCGCAAGTTGACCTTGAAATCGACAGACACATGAATAAACAAGTATTAGTTTACTTTGACTCGCAAGTAAATATCCTCCCTAGAGAAACATGGAATCGACTTCTTAACCCCCGCTAGTTCCAATAATGAACTTCTCAAAGCTAGTAGATCAAAGGTTCATTGAACCAATTGGTACACTAAAAAATGTCATAAATTTCATAATGAGGATTCCAACAAGAGTCAATTTTGAAGTAATTAATCTAGTTCAAGGCATTCTCTCATACCCTGCATTAGTTGGAAGACCATGGGGTTGGAATATGAAAGAGACCATTTCCCTTGAAAGAGACATGATTAAATTGAAAGGTAGCGGTAGGAATATCATCATGACCTTGGATCCAAAAGAAGGAAAACCTCAGGTAGATACGTGGGTTGAAGACCAAGAGGCTCGTCGACTATACCGAATTATGAACGAATAAAAGGAAAATAATGAGCCAAATGTTGAAGGAGAAATCTTAGTCGGAACACCATCATCGACGGGACAAAATTTAGATACAAATCTCTACAATTGGAAAATTTAAAATTATGAAGTTGTTAGGAACCAAATATAAATATAGCATAGAAAAACCTCAGAATAAGTACTCAACGCCTTGAAAAATAGAGAAATTCAGATAATAAGCCTCTTTGAGGGGGCAACCTCCTTATGCCCACATAAATGTCCAAATACAAGATGATTCCAAATGAAAATGTCTCCTTGGTATATATAGGAGACTGGGAGGTATAATTACAACTAATGGACTAAAGCCGACATAAATAAAATAACATTACTAATGTAATATGCCCCAATTAAGGGGTAATGAGCCACTATTTAGGGCTTAACATGCCCCTCCCCTTGAGACAAGTGTTGTCCGCAAAGCTTGAGTAACTCTGGATGCTTTTGTATAAAAGATTCATCTTCCCAAGTGGAATCTTTAGCCGATAGTTTCCTCCATTTAATGAGATACTCTGAAATGGATCTATTCCTCAACTGACGAATTCTTGTGCCAGTGATGGCTTCAGGCTCCAATATGATTTTCCCTTCCTCATTAAGTTCTGACAATATAGTTTGAACTAGGATCTTGTCACCTATAACTTTTTTTAAGCATGAAACATGGAAAACTGGGTGTACTCGTGAAGATGCAGGCAACTCAAATTTTTATGGCATAGTACCAATGTTGTCCCTTGACCAAGTTTTGAGGATCCTTGGTCATGTTTGACCTATTTTTGGGACTTCGACAGGCCGTCGAAGGTAGAGCGCAAGACAAAGCGGACATCGCGGGACCTCGACCCCGTTTTAGGGCCTTTTTGTGTTTTGGGCTTATGTAATGGGTATGGGGATGTTGGCACATGGGTTTACCCATGCTTAGAACTATTTTGTAATGTATAAATAGAATTATAGGCGATGTAAGAAGTAGTGAATAGTGAGTAGTAGTGACTAGTCAGTTGCAAGTGTGCTAAGTGCTAAGTGGTAATTTCTTTGTTCATACTATGTGAGGATTGAAGAGCTAAGTGCAAGTGATTGTAAGAGACTATGGAAGACTTTGTGCTATAACTCAAGGAATGAGGATCTAGTGAGGTGCGCAGATCTCATGTCCTCTACGGAGTTGATTTTTAGGCTTTGTGCATGTAAGAATATTGATCGAAGATAATAAAGATGACGACGAGTTGGTGGACGTAGCCCTAGGGTGGGGGTGAACCACGTATATCCTGTGTTGGGAATGCTTTGTGATTTTTGGATATTCTTTTGTTCACGTGATTCAATGCTTAGTGCGAGTTAGATGATAGATGAATATGATATGATATCTCAGTGTTGAATAATGTGAATGAATGTTAGATCTGATCTCTATTGGTATGCTTAGTGATTGAATCTATTGGATCTGTGTGAATGTTGCACTGATTTATTGTCAGGGTTTAGCTGTGTTGTGAACTAAGGCTGAATATTAACGAACTGTAATAAATAAGTACTCTATTAAGGTGTTACAATCACAGATCTGTGTCCCAGCTAAGGTTGCAGACATCTAAATCCTGCAACCACCCCTGCCTCTACCTTGGGTGAGACTTCATCTACTTCGCAGGTGTTTCCGAAAGGGTTGGTAGTTAGGGTTTTGTTGGTGCATTGTTGTAGCGTTGAACCCTGGGTCTACCCATGTGCCAAAAAATGGTTCTATTTTTGGGACCTGAAACTGTGATTGCTAGAAATTGAGGAAGAAGAAGCTCTGTGCGAATATCTAACCCGAAACTGTGAAAGATCTGTGCGTAGATCTTTTTCCCTGGTGCGTAGTACTCTACTTGGATTGTGAAACTCTGCGCTAAGAAGAGAAGTACGATCTAAAGAAAAGAGGTAAGATCTTGAAGCCTTGTGCTTTGAGAAAGGTAAGAATAGTAAAAAGTTTTAGATCTGGAAGCTTTGTTCTCTGTTGAAAGTAAGATAAGTAGAATTTTTTTTTTCAAAAATATGGATCTAGGTATGTTTGATAAATTTTTTCCTACCCTGAAAACTAAGGAACATCTAGAAGAAAGAATATTTGATATGAGTAGATCTGATAAAAATAGTGAAAGATATGTTATTCCTATGCATAGAGAAAATGTTGGGACTAACAAATGGATGCAGGACCCTAGAAAGAATTTTTTGCAAGTTAGATACAGGAAAGGTTAGGGATCATTTAAGAGAAAGAGAAGATTAATCATGTGTTACAGTTGCAGAAGACCGAGACTTCTTGCTAAGGAATGTCCTGATAGAAGACCTAGTTGTCTTTGTTGTAAAGCTATGGACCATGAAGTTTCAGATTTGACTAGAATGATTGCTAAACTTGAAAGAATGAATATGAGACAAGAAGACCATGAGAAAGGTCAAGACACTAAGACCATGGCAGAAGCCCAGAAAGAATCAGAGGATGTATTGATACAAATGAAAGAAACCCTGAATGACCACCGAAATATCAACTTATCAGAGATCTTCAAAGAAAAAGAGTGCATAGAAGCAAGAATAGGAGACTTCGACATTGACTGTGTTCTGGATGAAGAAACACAAGTGAATATTATGATAGAAAGAACTTGGGAAACTTTAGGAAATCCTTCTATGATTCCTTCATTGGGAGGAATAGGATTATTTAGAGGAAAGTTGATAAACCTATGTGGAAAGCTCACCCAGATATCTACGAGTTCTCATGGAACTTCGACAGAGGAAGAGTTTGAGGTTGTTAAATTTATTGAGATCAACGCCCCATTTTCTATATTACTAGGAAAACCTTGGATTGAAAGGGATCATGCCAGAAGGAAAGAAGAAGAAGTCTTAGAGTAGAAGAAGCAATAGTTGAAAGATTTCATGACTAGGAGGATCGCACACTTGATTGAAGAATGGGAGAACAGATCGAAGCTATTTAGAACCAAAAAATTGGATGTCGAAGTTGAAAGAACACAAGAAGACTCACAGAAGACTGAAGCACCTACCATATATAGAGAAGAAGTATTGTCCTTGAATCCTAGGAAAGAATCTCAACAACGTGAAGTTACTATGCCAAGAGGAGATAAGAATCAGAATGGAAAGAGGAATACTGAGACAAAGATCACTGGAAAGAAGGCTAGAAAACTAAGTAAGAAGAGATCAAAGATTGAAAAGTTATAGAAGGTTCCAGAGGGAACTTCGTAGAAGGAAAATTTGAAAAACTAGAACTTCGTTGGGATAGCATAACAACGCCACATGGCACTTCGCCATGGCGAAGAAATATAGCCATTGGAAACAGTACAACCATTAGAATGACGCCACGAATGGGTAGAATGACATTTATGGTCAGAAATCTCGCCATTGGACTATTGGGACCGTGTCGTAATGGACAAAACTGAATTAATGAAGGCTTCTCACCTGTTGGAGAGATTTGTTGCCTAGTTATCTACTTATTCCATCGATCCTTGCACTGAGAACACTTTTGCCAATCGTTATTATCTGAGCTTGCAGATCAGTTGATTTCACACAGTGATCATCGAGCTATCACCATCCATCATGTTGCATTGAGTAGTTACTCTTCAAACCCAAGATATTCAACCACGAGCATGTATGTCTGAAGAACTTAGCACAGTCGAAGAGTCTGTGAAGGAGGTACTCATCGACCTCATGAATGAAAGAGTAATGTCTGAAAGGGTAATGTCTATGGGTGTACAAGCATCATCGACGAGAGGAGTGCAAGACTCCATCAACTGCTCGCGGATCCAAACCATCCCAAGTCATCATAGAAAAGAGAACCAAGAACAGAGATGACCTAGAAAATGCGAAGCTAATACTAACCATCTTACCTGAATACATCCCGCCTCTCGCCGACGCAGTGAGTCATGATAGTGTGCCGAGATATTTTGATTACACCATGGTTACTATGTACCTTCGGAAGGGGATACACGCAGTTAGAGCGTAGCAGGACAGGATCACAACGTTGAAGTTCATCGACTTCAACCTAGGAGACCGCAAGAACCATAGTATGTTCACCTCATATAAATACTTGACTAGGATGAAGGGGAAGAACTCGAAAATAATCAACTAACTGTGGACAATGAATCTTGCGCAGTCCACCCTGTTGAATTTAATGAAAATCCCACACTTTGGAAGGCACCATGAGGTTAACACCTGTGTTAAGCTCCTTCTCTCATGTTACCATGGTGGATACTTATGGCTAGACCGATGTATCACAGTCGATCTAACACTGATCTATAGGATCACCGAATTAAGTATGCAAGGACCCGACCCACAAAACTTCTATCCAGGGAAAGCCACAAATTGCGCATTAGTATAGAAGATCAAGGATACCTACAACAATGTTGAGAAGGGGACGTGAGGCTACCAGGTAGATTCCATCCAGAATGGCGCAATGCATCTAGCATGCCAATTAATTTCAAGAAATCTAGTAAGGAAGAACAGACCCACACAGGTCACAAGGTTTGTCGTTGACCTCGCAGGGAAATGCATGGAAGGCCTACAAATGAACTGGGCGAAGTACCTAGTTAATCAGGTGGAATTAGACTACCACAAAGCATAGGATCAGGGCTACGACTTCCACTTTAGCTGGATCCTGATCCTCATTGCGTTTATTGCTTGGGAGATGTCGGAAGGTGCGACCTTCCCGGACATTGAGTCGTTCAAGCCACTTGCTGTGAAGTTCACCACACTTTGGTACTCGAGAAATATGGGAAAATAGTGGAAGTTGAGTGCAATGTTTCACACATATTATCTACAACTGAAGAGGGCTATCAAATATGAACCTCACATGATGCCAAAAACCCTACAACAGTTCCAAACCCTCATGAATTTCCGCACAGATCGACACTTCATCTATATCACTGCGTGAGCAGACGAGCATAAGGAGGAGCTTCAGTCATACTACAAGCTCACAGAAGAAGACCTCGAGGAGATAAATAAGGACTGGTCAGTAGACCTTCTTATCCCCACTAATCTTGGAGATATGTCTAACCCCAAACTTGAAATCTCAAAGGCCACTCACAAAGAACATGACACACCCAAAACCAACAGAAGGAAGATTACCGCAGAAGTCCAATACTTAAGCAGCACATCAAAAAATACTTCTTCATTATCACCTGGCCGAGGGGGTGATGATGAAGTAGAAGAGATAAATGAAAAATAAGATGAGTAGAAGCAATGCGAAGTAACACCACCTAGAGATGAGGTTGATCCCTTGAAGAAGAGGAAGGTTTCTCCCCCGAAACCCTCTTCCCGAAATAAATCCAGAGCCATTGTTGGCACACGGGCAGACCCAGGGTTCAACGCTCAAGAGCAAACCAACAAAGCCCTAACTATAGACCCTTTTGGCAACACCTGTGAAGCAGATGAAGTCTCACTTGAGGTAGAGGCAGGGGTGGTTGTAGGACTTAGGTGTCTGCAACCTTAGATGGGACACAGATCTATGATTATCTTTTTTACAATGCACTTAGCATCAGTTATTCCTTAGCATACATTCATTAATATACTTCGCAGAAGGCACAGAGAATTGCAGTGAATACTATACCAAGAAGGATTCAGTACTTATCCACAGAAATATATGTTAGATTCAATAGATCAAGCACTAAACATCTCATATATCAGATCTAATGTTCCTGTATTCACAACAACACAGAGCATAACTAGATCTACTTAATCACATCAAGTACTTAGCCAAGAAAGAGATAAATACATAAGAGAGAAGCAGAAAACATTACACACACAGTTACTGTGGTTCACCCCCACCCTGGGGCTATGTCCACAAAGTCTTCTTTATATTATCTTGGTCAAGCAGTTACAACACAGAGCTTCAATGACCCTTACTTCGCACAGGACATAAGATATGTGCAGCTCACTAGATCCTTCTTCCTTGCACTCAGCACAAAGCTTTCTACAGTCTCTCACAAGGACTTGTACTCAGCTCTGAAAATCTTACACAAAATGCATAGAGCCTTACAATACTTGATCACATAGATCCAACTCTTAGCATTGTAGCCAACTTGCACTAAGCAATCACCAAATGCACTAAGTAACAACCTCTTCCTATTTCTTACATTGCCTATCTATTTATAGATTACAAAATGGGCCTAAACGTGGGTAAACCCATAGGCCGACATCCCTTTCCTGTTACATCAACCCAAAACCCTAAAATGGACCCAAAAATAGGTCTTACTTCCTTAATTTCTGCTTCGCATTGCGCTCCATCTTTGGCCAGCTGTCACAATCCCCAAAAGTGGTCAAGTATGACCAAGTACTCTTAAGCTTGGTCAAGGGCCAACATGCCCCCAACACTCACCTATGACTCATCCCGAGTCACTTAGGTCTGACCAATTCCGCTTCGAATGCCTCGAGCTTTGCTCGAGCAGCTTCGACCTACTGTAGTGTGACAACCTCTTGTTCAATAAATTCCTGGATTACTGTGTCAATAAGCGTTCCTTCCAAGCATTGTTCTGCAGTGATGATGCCATTTTTGAGTTCATCTCCTTGGCTCTCAAGTTCAGTGAACAATTGGCATGCCTTTTCTTGGAGTGGTTGCAGTCGTTGAGAGACGTCTATTACTTTACTTTGCAGCATGTGTACTTGTTGTTGGGCTATGCATTGCTCTGTGAACTTATTCATTCTTTCGACTGGGGTCATGGACTTCAGCTGCACTTGTAGCACATCAGCATGTTGTTTTTCTTCATGGAGCTATGCCTCCAATGTTTTCAATTTTGGATTCTCTGTGAGGGTTTCATAGGTTTGGGCACTTTTGGTGCTTAGCTACCTACATTCCGAAGCAAAAGTATTTAATCTGTCGACTACGCTTTGAGCAGTGGCTTCTCTTAGATCTCTTATCTCTTGGGGTGTCTCAGGCACGGTGCAGAGCTCTAGATCCATGATGCGCTATTGAAGTTGCAGGATTACTGCTTCTAGTTGGGTTACCTACTATGGAATATGATCTTCCATCTTCACTTCTATGATCATCACATAGCGCAGTGCCTTATGAACTCTTTCTTGTGTTTCAATTTGCTCTGCTAGCAATTGGTCCTTGCTCTGCTATAACTGGGCTTTTTCCTCCTCCCATTTCTCTTGTAAGTCAAGCTGATCTTGTTCTGCCTTTCTCCATTTCTCTTCATGTGCGCTTTTTGCTTGCACCAAAGCCTGGGTGGCTTTCTCTATGTCCTCTCGAGCTCGTCGAAGACAAGCTTCAACTTTCTCAATGATCTAGCGTAACTGTGTGGGCTCATTGCCTGTTCCTGATTTTTCCATTGTTAACAGTGTTGTAGAAACTGCTTGGCTAGACTGAAGTGCCTATTGTGCTTCTTTAAATTCACCTGTGATCTGGCGGAATGGTTCCTCCTACTTTGCTTCTTGATTTTCCATGAGCTATAATGAAACATCAGTCAGCACGGAAATTAAGAAGTCAAAATAATCCGAGGTAAGTGTAATCTTAAGCATGGTCCAGGTGGCCTTAGTTTTATTTCTATATGGGGGCCTCGGTGGGGTAATATTCCTTTTCCTGGAGGGATCTGCCTCATTCCTAGGTGGGGTAACCTTGTCTTTGCTTTATTCAACTTCTGTGCCCCCTAGTTTTTCATCATCACCTCCCTTCGCAGGTGAGAGTGAAGTAGTCTTCGTGGATGTGCTGTGGATATCTTGAACTTCCACATCCTTCTTAGTCTTGCATGATCCTAGTGTATTCGGCATAGCTTCAGAGCTATCTACGTCAGAAATCTCTATGGGGTCTGTTGCAACAAGGAGGTTTGCTGACCATTCCTTGGTAATCTCCTCCAGGTCATCTTCTGTCATCTTGTAATATGACTGGAGTTGTTGTTTGTGCTCGTCTACGTGCACTGTGATGTAAGTGAAGTGACGATCTGCATTGAATTTCATCAAAGGTCAAAACCTATGAAAAGTGTTGGGTGTAATGTGCAGTGTAGACGGAATGGAATTCCTCAACTAAATTTAGTATGCATGGAAGATGGCATTGGACTGCCACTATTTGTTCATGTCACTGGAGTACCACAGTGTACAAAACTTTGCGGACAGGGGTTCGAAGGGTTCGATCTTCGAAAACATGGTTCCCTCAAGAAGTTCCCACGTGATGAAGGTGATGAGTATGAGAAACCAGCTAAAGTGGAACTCATACCCTTGGTCCTATGCTTATCTACAGTCAAGCTCTAGCTGATTTTATAAGGTGTTTCGCCCAGTTCATTTGTAGTCCCTCCGCGCACATCCCTGCGAGGTCAACTACAAATACAGTCACCTTTGTAGGTCTGTTTTTTTGGACTAACTTGCCTACAATCAGTTGGCAGCCAAAGTGTACTGCTGCATTCTCAATGGAGGCTACCTTGTAACCTTGTGTGCCTTTCTCTAAATCTCCATATGTGTCTTTTATTCGTTGAGCGAGAGCATGATCTGCAGTCTTTCCCGGGTAAAATTCCTGCGAGTCAGGGCCCTGCATGCTTATCCCAGTGATCTGATTGATCAGAATCGTATCCACGGTGATGCGTTGGTTCAACCATAGGTATCCTCCATGGTAGCAGGACAACAACAGTCGAACACAGGCATTTACTTCTTGATGCCTCCTGAAATGTGAAATCTTCATTACGTTGAGAAGGGTTGACTGCGCAAGGTCATGGGTCCATTGCTGCGGTACAATCTTGGGGTTCTTTCCTTTTGTAATGGTCAAATACTTGTGCGGGGATAGCATACTATATAAATTGCGATCTCCAAGGTTAAAATCACTGAATTTCAGCATGGTGAGCTTTTCTTGGTCAGCATGAACTGCGTGCACCCCTTTCGGGAGATACGCAGTGACTACAACATATTCAAAGTCTCTGGGTACAGAGTCTCAATTCACTGGTCCGCTTAGTGGCGGGATATATTTAGGCAAGATGCTTGGGATCATATTCATAGTGGCGAAGTCGTTTCCTAGCTTAGATCGTCTTTCTAAAGGCAGTCGGGGTGGTCCTGCTCGAGCAGTGGAGGGGGAAGCTAGTAGTATGCCCGAGGATGATGCCTATACACTTGTAGACATTCCACTTTCTGACATGAGTCTTTGAGTCATTAAATCAATTAGAACTTATTCAATAATTTTCTCAGCAAAGCTGAGTTTGTTCGACATACAAACTTGGGTCAGCTGGCTCGGGTGTAACAGGAATTCAAAGACGACAGAGAATAGCAAGGCAACAATCTCAGGGTAAGTAAATCTCAGGGTTCATGCTCAGATTCTCAGTTAGAAAAAAAGTATTCTCGGTGCGTGGCGCGACAGGTTAAGTAGGCAATCTCAGCAACGATCTGCTTGAAACGGACATGGGGCCTTCATTAACTCTGTTCTACTTGTTTTGGTGCTATCCAACGATCTAGTGGTAACCCATAACTTATTTTCGATCCATTCAGAGTGGTGGTCGAACGATTATATCAGTTTCAAAAGCTATATTTCTTCGTCGTGGCGAGGTACTCTATGTCGTTGTTCTGATATCTCGGTGAAGCTCCCATTTTGCAATTCTTCTTGTTGCGAATTGTCCCCTAGAACCTTTTGTAACCTTACAGTATTATCCCTTTTCTTTCTTAACTTCCTAGACTTCTTCCCAGTGAGTTTCGTCTCAGTAATGCTTTTACCATTTTGATGTTTATCTTCTGTGGTCTTAGTTACTTCGCACCGTGAAAAATATTTCTTAGGGTTCCTTGATAATACTTCTTCTATATCAAAAATAGGTAACTCAATCTTCTGTGAATCACCAAGTGTTTTCTTAGCTTTTACATCGGAGATACTAATATTAAATACTTGTGGTTTGTTCTTATTTTCTTCAATCAAGTGTGCGATCCTTCTGGTCATAAAGTCTTTTAACTCTTGCTTCTTCTGTTCCAAAACTTTATCTTCTTCTCTTTGTCTGGCCTATTCTCTATCAATCCAGGTTTTTCCCATGATCATGGTAAACGGGGCGCTCTCTTCAACGAATTTAATGATCTCAAAGTCTTCCTCTATCGAAGTTCCATTGATAGTCATAGGTATCCAGGCGAGCCTTCCACATAGGTTTACTAGCTTTCCTCTGAATAAACTTGTTCCTCCTAGGAGAGGGATCATGGCAGGCTTCCCTATAGCTTCCCAAGTTATTTCTAGCATAATGTTCACTTGCACTTCTTCATCAAGTGTACAATCAATGTCAAAGTCCCCTATTCTTGCTTCGATTTGCTCCTTTTCTTTGAAGATCTCTAATAGCCTAATATGTCGGTGGTCATTCAAGGTACTTTTCATCTGTAGCAATATATTTTTTGATTCTTTCTAGGTTTCTGCTATAGTTTTGGCCTCTTGATCTCCCTCAGAGTTTTCTTTCTCCTTATTCAGCTTCTCAAGCCTAGCAATCATTCTAGGGCAATCCAATACTTCATGGTCCATAGCCTTACAACAGAGGCAACTAGGTCTTCTCCCAGGGCATTCCTTAGAAAGATGTCCCAGTCTTCTCCAACTATAAAAGAGGGTTAATCCTCTTTTTCATTTAGATATTCCCTAACTCCTACACTGTGCACTAGGATCATGGTGAATAGCCTGCAAATTTTTTTTTCTAGGATCCTGCATCCACTTGTTATTCCAGACATTCTTTCAATGCATAGGTATAACATATCTATCATTATACTTATCAGATCTATTCATATCAAGCTTTCTTTTATCTATAGGATAGAATCTATCAAACATACCTAGATCCATGCTTTAAAAAAAAAAAAAAAAAAACATTTATCTTACTTCTACAGAGCACAAAGCTTCCAGATCTAAAACTTTTAACTATTCTTACCTTTATCAAAGAATAGATCTTACAGATCTTACCTTTTGATTGCATATCTAACCCCTTTCTTCGCAGATCTGACTTCTTTTCTTCAGATCTGACCTCTTTTCTTCAGATCTGACCTCTCTTCTTTAGATCTGACCTCTCTTTCTTGGCACAAAGCTTCATAAGTCAAACAGAACACTGTGCACTAGGAAAATAGATCTATGCACAGAGCTTATTTTGCACAAAGATTTTTCTTCTCCAGTTCCCAACAATCACAATTTCAGGTCCCAGAAATGGAACCATTTGTTGGCACACGGGCAGACCCATGGTTCAATGCTCAAGAGCGCACCAACAAATGTCTAACTACCGGCCCTTTCGGCAACACCTGCGAAGCAGATGAAGTCTCACCCGAGGTAGAGGTAGGGGTGGTTGCAGGACTCAGATGTCTGGAACCTTAGCTGGGACACAGATCTGTGATTATCTTTCTTACAATGCACTTAGCATCAGTTATTCCTTAGCATACATTCATTAATATACTTCACAAAAGGCACAGAGAATCGCAGTGAATACTATACTAAGAAGGATTCATTACTTATCCACAAAAATATATGTTAGATTCAACAAATCAAGCACTAAACATCTCATATATCAGATCTAATGTTCCTTTATTCATCAACAACACAGAGCATAACTAGATCTACTTAATCACATCAAGAACTTAGCCAAGAAAGAGATAAATACATAAGAGTAAAGCACAAAACATTACACACACAATTATCGTGGTTCACCCCCACCCTGGGGCTACGTCCACAACGTCTTATTTATATTATCTTGGTCAAGCAGTTACAACACATAGCTTCAATGACCCTTACTTTGCACAGGACAGAAGATCTGCGCAGCTCGCGAGATCCTTCTTCCTTGCACTCAGCACAAAGATTTCTACAGTCTCTCACATGGACTTGCACTCAGCTCTACAAGTCTTACACAAAATGCATAGAGCCTTACAATACTTGATCACATAGATCCAACTCTTAGCATTATAGCCAACTTGCATTAAGCAATCACCAAATGCACTAAGCAACAACCTCTTCCTATTTCTTACATTGCCTATCTATTTATAGACTACAAAATGGGCCTAAACGTGGGTAAACCCACAGGACGACATCCCTTTCCCATTACATCAACCCAAAACCCTAAAATGGACCCAAAAGAAGGTCTTACTTCCTTAATTTTTGCTTCGCATTGCGCTCCATATTTGGCAAGATGTTGCAGTCCCCAAAAGTGGTCAAGTATGACCAAGTACTCTTAATCTTGGTCAAGGGCCAACAACCACCTTGAAGAAGATGCAGAATGTGCTCACTGTCGATGACTTTGACTTCATCATCATAGTTGTAAATGACACCTCGTAGGAAATCTTGCAAAAACATGAAGCCAAGCAGGAGGAGATGTATGACAGAATTGAGGTTGAGCTCTGAGGGGTACAAAGGGACCTTTAGTATAGTCATGAAGTGCCCACTGCGCCCCTACCATCGGAAGAACTAGAGTTGGGAGATGAGCCAGCCCAACTCCGTCGACTAGCTTATGCGACCGAAGCTTGCCTTTGTCGTGCACAGGAAGAAATAGAAAAATCCACCTAGGCCTTGAAGCAAGTGCAAGAAGTAGTCATAGGACAATGCTGAGTTGTGGAGCAGGAGAAGGTTTCTCTCCTGACAAAGTTTAAAGAGGATAAAGCACAGGTTCAATAAGAAAAATAACAGTTTATCGCAGAACAACTCGAAGTGAAAGAGGCAGTTGTTGGCAGCCAATTCACCTTTTTTTATGATCCTATAAGCTGCCTACACCTATGTTTTACAAACATCATTTTTTCGTCCCAATTTTCAATAGACGACATTTTCATTTATTGCGACGTTTGCATATTTGTCTTCGTCAAGTTTTCACGACTGTAAGCGTGAAAACTTCTCCTTTCGAAGTCATATTTCGATAATTATTTGAACTGTCAATATCTCTTATGCCTATTGCGCTTACCTTTTATTGATCATTATACAACTAGCAAGGGTCTCTAATCAGTTCTCATACTTCAATTGATTTTATAACCTAGTTTTATTGGGTTTGTAAGGAATTTAGCAGTTGAATTGCACTTTATATGACTTGCCTGATCATTGATTCTATGAAATGCATAGGGGTTTTGATTAAATTTTATATATATATATATATATGATATAATCCTTATGTTAATCTTTTCATAAATTTTAGCTTGTCGACTATATGAATACCGTTTGGCACTTTGATTAAACTTTTGATTATATACATTGGCGCATAGTTGATTTTGAGTTTTGATTTATATGTCGGATTTTTAAACATTATGGTATAACACTTGCGCGCATTGGTATACACCTTTGATTTTATTGGTTGTACACATGACTTAATGGTTGAACTATTATTATGGAGTGAACAGCTATGAAAATTGACAGTTGTACTTGGATAATCAATATTTTGCATGGCAGACTCCACCACCTTCACATGCTCGCATTTATGCTTACCCCTTTTGCTCATTCGTTGTTGTTGGTTCAGGTAGCTCTGCTCCTGTGTGTGTTGGTGAATACAAACCCTACCCATACCATGTGTTCGGCTCCATGGCACCAGTCGTGTGAGTTGAGCCCAATGGCAATCAAGCCCTGTTGATGTTCGACAATGCCCGCAAAGATTTGGTAGACATTGGATGGCTTACCTTCGTGAAACAATTTGAGGGTTTTAACCTTTGTGTAGCACGATAGTTTTCCATGACCTTCGATGGTTGTCGAGCCAAGGTGGGCAATATACAGTTAGAGATTGATGAACATTTTATCATCTCGGCTACGGGGTTACCTCCTTCGGGACAACGTTGGTTTAAGAATTGCAAGGTCGAGGAAGTGCCATGGACATCACTGTTTCAATTGCGCAAAGTCACCTCTTGTGACAGAGGTATGCCCGTATCTATTCTCAAACCATGATGGCACGATTTATTGATGCTTGTTAAGTAGTTCGTGACCTGTGAAGGTTGATATGAACTTGTGTTCCTCTACCACCTACGTCTACTGATGATTTTTATAGGATATCCTCTAAACATGCCTTTCTATTTTCATCGGAGCTTGTATAAGATGTCGAAAAGATATAAAAGGTAGCAGGCTGACAGCAGCCTGTTCCACCTTGGGCTTATTAAGCTCATCGTTGTTTATTATTTGAGTTTACATGGTGATAATTGGAGGAATTTCATCGCCCGTAATGGCTTTGAAGACACCGACCATGTATAGGTTGATAAGCCTGTGGTAACTGAGACTAAGGCTGAACCGCCTGTACCCTTACACCTTCTACTGCCTAAACCCTCGACCGACCCTCCTATTGACTTACCCAACACTGTGACTAGGAGTGCAGAGGCCATTAAGAAGCCTATGAGAAACAAGCCCAAGGCAAGCCTTATGGCTAATGCCAAAGGGAAAAGGAATGCCCGACTCATTTCGAGAATGGCCAGAAACAAACCAAAACCCTCTGCCAAGTCTAACCCTATCACTCTGAGTGAGGATTCTGATTCTGATGTTGAGCATTTTCTGGCCAGCGAATATCCCTACTCGCAAGGTTTATGTGCAGAGCCCCCTTATGATTTTGTGTCAACTCTACCCCCCTACCTAAAGGATGATCCTAACTACCCAGGTATTAAGTTTCCTCGTGAAACCCTTGGTCATTTGGCCAAACCCTCGCCTGCTCTGTCTAAACCCACACAGTCACCTTGTGACCAATGCAATTCATGGTTAGAGCGATATTATAGTGATGTTACTATACTCCAATCAAAGATTCAATCATTGGAAGACCAGATTGCACTGCTAACCAGTCAAAAGGCCAAGCTCCAAGCAGTGGATAAGAAACAGAAGACAACCAGCTCCATCTTGTTCAAAAACGTGGAATCAGCCACGACTGTTGTAAATTCCAAGCTGGAATAATCAAGCAGTCTCGTCGCTACACAGGTATGGTTTTATCATCGTTTTGTTTTGTAAATAATCTAGTTTGATATAATGATTTGAATTCAGTTTTTAAATAGTTCTGTTTACATCTTGAATGACTCTGTTGTAATGCGTGCATTCTATATATAGCTTTGATTTGAATAAAAAGAAATTTTGATTCGATATGCGATCTCATCTTTCCCAGTATAACAATCGATAGATCTTGATTGGATTTGAGTGGTCTGCGTTTAGATTTGATTGATTGGTTTGCCTTATTAAGTTGACAAAATGAATAGTTTGTCTTCGACTGGATTGGTTTGTATCCGATTTGAAAAGGAGATTTTTCATACTTAGTTTAGAACACAATCATGTTCGGATTTGATTTTGTTATGATCTATATGCTATGGTCGGTAAATGATTTGATTAAGTTTGGTTGTTACGATATGCTCTTTTCAAAATTGAGATATGGCTTTGTTCGATTTTAATTTGGGAAACAAACTACTCTATTTTTATAAAACAATATGTTCATTTAAATCTTTACAGGTGTGCCCGAATCATGGAATGGATTCAATTCGTGACAACTATGATGAACCTCAGCCAATTGATTCGTTAATTAGAATGATTCCGTTTTGATCAAATTCGATCAACCCTGTTTGTCCAAATTGGCCATAACAAATTATTAATTCTATTGCCAATCAATCAATCCTGTTATGATCTTATTTTAAATTGATTTTCGTGCCAAATTTATATTGATCTATTTGTGGCATGAACCATTTGTTGTATCAAATCATTCATAACGATTGGAATGATCTTGTCGAAGTCATGTTTCTTGTTAACAGGGCAGCGTAATAGTTGCTTGCTATTTGTTTTGATCGTAATCGTTTCAATTGATATCAAAAGATTTCACAACTGTTGGATTCGATTGGTTATGAAACGAATTGATTTACTGTGTTATTTTTGTTACCAAATTCAGTTACGATTCGTTTGAATGTAATCGATCTTGCTTGCCCCAGTTTGCAAAAAACAAACTATCGGGTATCTCTTACGCACTATGATACACCTTGTTACATTTTCGTTTGCTATGTCATCACAACGAATTGTAAATGATTCAGTTTGATTTGATCATATCTCATGTTGGTATAACGGATTCTATCAGATTTGTTTTTATTGATTGTGTTGGATATCAAACGGTTTCTCGACTGTTTGATTATGATTCTTTTAGACCCGATTCTGTGAAAATTAAACGAACAGAGTTGAATGATTTTATAATTCTGTTTTGATTTCAAATGGTTTATCAAGCTCCAATTGAATAAATCATTTTCAAATGGATGATTAATGATAATTGAATTAAATCTCCTTCAAAGATTTTCAATTAATTTCGATTCTGATTTTGTAACTTTATTTAGACTAGCTACAGAATCAGAGGATTCTGTAGCCAGTCTATAGAATTAAATTTTCTATCATTTATTAATAAAAGATCCTTCTAATTTGTTTGTTTTTGGTCCTTTTCAGGTGAATTTGAATTGCATGGGATTTGATGGATAGACTAGAGGATATTTAGATGTTTTATTTTTATTTTAGTCTCCTAGTTTAGACAACTTTGGGATATCTTCCCAGATCTTCTGTAAACAGTTTTATAACTTCCATAAGGAAGTTTTACCCTGTGGAAAAACTTATAAATACTTCTTATTTTTTGTAATAATCATCCTCATTCGTGGGAGAACAAGGATATGGAATTTTAATACAAACTGAGACAGAAGTTGATGTTCTGCTACATCTTTAGCTTTTCATAATATCAATCTTTTGTTTCACGTTTATGTTATCAGTTTGCATCTGATTAATGACTACTTTAGCTATCTTAGTCTTTTGCAAATGAGATGAATTAATTAATATGATCCATGTCTGATTTCTTCCATTATTTAAAAACATAGCAATTACTTAATTCAGTTTATGAATGACAGATTTCTCTTCTTCATCAGTTGGATGTTTCAGTATAAGTCTTTGCATAATAGGTTTAGCTAATTGTGGAGATTTATAAATTTTGTAATTGTTATGATTTTTATGTCTTGTTTGTCTTGTAAACCAACTCAAAGAGCATTGCAGTGTATCATTTACGAGAAGCTTCCGRATTATTCGATGCGAGTTTCCTTCCTCCGATCTGCTAGAAAAGTCATCACACACAGGACAAATCTGGAGCGTTTCCAGGTCAGTTTGTTATCTATTTGTTTAGTATATTTGTTAGTATTTTAGTTAGATATATGTGTAGTTAGTATATTAGATTGTTTAATTTCAGTAAGTTTTATTTCTTGTTCATAAAATCATAAAATCAACAAAAATATCTTTCTCTATCTTAGGACAGAAAGCTAATGAGTTTTCCAGGTTTTATTTAAATTTGTATTTTGTGAATATTGTACATTTTGTGAATAAGTTATATTTTAATTAGTAGTTAGAGTTAGTATAGTATTAGTTAGTAGTTTATATATAGAGAGATATTAGTTTAGTTGGTTTGTTTAGTAGTTAGTTTTAATTAGATTAGTATATTAGTTTGTTTTATTTATTGTTAGTTAGTTTAGTTTGTTTTATTTAGTTTTAGTTAGTTTAGTTTGTTTAGTTTTAGTTAGATTAGTTAGTTTAGATAGTTAATTAGAACGATTTTGTTTTGATCAAATTCGATCAACCCTGTTTGCCCAAATTGGCCATAACAAATTATGAATTCTATTGCCAATCAATCAAGCCTGTTATGATTTTATTTTAAATTGATTTTCACGCCAAATTTATATTGATCTATTTGTGGCATGAACCGTTTGTTGTATCAACTCAGTCATAACGATTGGAATGATCTTGTCGAAGTCATGTTTCCTGTTAACAGGGCAGTGTAATAGTTTCTTGCTATTTGTTTTGATCGTAATCGTTTCAATTGATATCAAAAGATTTCACAAATGTTGGATTCGATTGGTTATGAAATGAATTGATTTACTGTGTTATTTTTGTTACCAAATTCGGTTACGATTCGTTTGAATGTAATCGATCTTGCTTGCCCCAGTTTGCAAAAAACAAACTATCGGGTATCTCGTACGCACTATGATACACCTTGTTACATTTTCGTTTGCTATGTCATCACAACGAATTGTAAATGATTCAGTTCGATTTGATCATATCTCATGTTGGTATAACGGCTTGTATCAGATTTGTTTTTATTCATTGCGTTGGATATCAAACGGTTTCTTGACTATTTGATTATGATTCTTTTAGACCCGATTCTGTGGAAATTAAACGAACAGAGTTGAATGTTTTTATAATTATTTTTTGATTTCAAATGGTTTATGAAGCTCCAATTGAATAAATTGTTTTCAAATGGCTGATTAATGATAATTGAATTAAATCTCCTTCAAAAATTTTCAATTAATTTCAATTCTGATTCTGTATCTTTATTTAGACTAGCTACAGAATCAAAGGACTCTGTAGCCAGTCTATAGAATTGAATTTTCTATCATTTATTAATAAAAGATCCTTCTAATTTGTTCATTTTTGGTCCTTTTCAGGTGAATTCAAATTGCATGGGATTTGATGGACAGACTAGAGGATATTTAGATGTTTTATTTTTATTTTAGTCTCCTAGTTTAGACAACTTTGGTATATCTTCCCAGATCTTATGTAAACAGTTTTATAACTTCCACAGGGAATTTTTACCCTGTGGAAAAACTTATAAATACTTCTTATTTTTTGTAATAATCATCCTCATTCGTGGGAGAACAAGGATATGAAATTTTAATACAAACTGAGACAAAAGTTGATGTTCTGCTACAGCTTTAGCTTTTCATAATATCAATCTTTTGTTTCACGTTTATGTTATCAGTTTGCATCTGATTAATGACTACTTTAGCTATCTTAGTCTTTTGCAAATGAGATGAATTAATTAATATGATCCATGTCTGATTTCTTCCATTATTTAAAAACATAGCAATTACTTAATTCAGTTTATGAATGACAGATTTCTCTTCTTCATCAATTGGATGTTTCTGTATAAGTCTTTGCATAACAGGCTTACCTAATTGTGGAGATTTATAAATTATGTAATTGTTATGAGTTTTATGTCTTGTTTGTCCTATAAACCAACTCAAAGAGCATTGCAACATATCGTTTACAATAATCTTCTAGATTATTTGGTGCGAGTTTCCTTCCTCCGATCTGCTAGAACAGTCATCACACACAGGACAAATCTGAAGCGTTTCCAGGTCAGTTTGTTATCTATTTGTTTAGTATATTTGTTAGTATTTTAGTAAGATATATGTGTAGTTAGTATATTAGAATGTTTAATTTTAGTAAGTTTTATTTCTTGTTCATAAAATCATAAAATCAACAAAAATATCTTTTGTCTGTCTTAGGACAGAAAGCTAATGAGTTTTCTAGGTTTTATTTAAATCTGTATTTTGTGAATATTGTACATTTTGTGAATAAGTTATATTTTAATTAGTAGTTAGATTTAGTGTAGTATTAGTTAGTAGTTTATATATAGAGAGATATTAGTTTAGTTAGTTTGTTTAGTAGTTAGTTTTAATTAGATTAGCATATTAGTTTGTTTTATTTATTGTTAGTTAGTTTAGTTTGTTTTATTTAGTTTTAGTTAGTTTAGTTAGTTTAGTTTTAGTTAGATTAGTTAGTTTAGATTAGTTTTCTCTTTGGTTTTCTTAGAACCTTAGATCGGCTAACAGAGCCACTAAACCTGTCAGGGTGGTTCATTCTAAACGGCTTGGGTTATTAGACAACCCCGGACCAGTTCCACTCTCTCAGTTGACGGACGGTCGATTTCGCCCATCAACAAATGGCGCTAGAAGGAGGGACTGAACTTAATTAATGGCACGAGGCAGTCGCAAGACTCCTTCACCCCCTAATCACTCACCTATAGTGAATATAAGCTGTTCACACGATAATATTCCCCTTGAAACAACAACTAATTCAACCGACGATCCACAGATCATAGTTGAGCCAGCAACCCCTAATCCTACAGGTGGTGACATACAAGAGATTGTTCGTCAATCTCTTATTAAAACACATAGTGCCTTAGCCCGTTTGAGGCAACCAAACCATCCGTGGGGTTGACCTTTGGACTTCTCTGATATCAGAGAACAATTAGGTGACACTAACCTCACTGTGAATCCTACAGATCCAAACCTAAATCCTGCTGCAGGAGGATGTGGGATACCTCCTTCACCACCTCCATCATCTCCTTCCTCTTCTGGAGGAGATTCCTCGTCAAACGAAGGCAATTCACCTTCTCAGCCTTCCACACCCACTACCCCAATGGAAAATCAGAACAACCCTGCTAGACCCTGGTTGGACCAGGATGCCGTAGCCGTACCTGGAGCCCAGCACCCTTTACCTAAACACCTAGAGAAATGGCTTCCCAAGTTTGATCTTGACTCAAAATAGATAGCTGAAGATCATATCAAAAAATTTATGTTAGCCATAAGACTCTGCAATGTTGAACATGAAGATGTTGCCTGTAGGTTGTTCCCGTATACTTTTGAGGGTAATGCATCCACTTGGTACTTTGCCCAGCAACCCCATACCATCGTGTCTTGGGAAAATTTTGAGTCATGCTTTTTGGAAAAGTTCGGAGACGGTAAGCCTCCGGAAGTCTTAGTCATGGATCTTTCTAGCTTGAAAATGAACCCAAAAGAAAAAGTTAAAGATTTTAATCAGAGATTATTGACACTCAAAAACCAAATCCCCGTGGATTCTATGCCTGCTGAGAGTCTTATAATAGCTTATTACACTAAAGATTTGCATCAAAGCATAGCTATTTGGGTTAAACGATCTAAAAAAGCGACGTTGTTAGAAGCCTTCGAGGAGGCCAGCCAGATAGAAAAATACATACTTAGTCTTAAAGACTCTTCTAGCAACGAAACTGAGACTAGCTCTTCTTCAAAAAAGAAGATTGAAATACTCCCCAGACCCACTCAAAGTAAAACACAACCTGAAAACTCTGATTTGGAAAACTTAACCAAAGTTGTACAAAAACTATCAAATCAAGTTATAGACTTAAAAAGGTCGACTGAAGAAGCTTCCTCGAGTAAAGGGCCCTACAAACCTCCTTTCTGAA
>JASDQU010438412.1:53194-68459 GCA_032191745.1 Picea mariana
TGTATCAATCAAAGTCCCTAACTTATCCCATAGTTCCTTGGTTGTAGATTCTCCCGAGACATTCAACAACACCGAATCTGCCAGGTAGATTCGAATAGTACTCCTTTCTCTTCTATCCAACTTGTCCCAATCTTCCTTCGACATACCAGTAACTGGTGTACTAGTAGTTTGTGTACTAGTAGGT
This sequence comes from Picea mariana, assembly GCA_032191745.1. Lineage (NCBI taxonomy): Eukaryota > Viridiplantae > Streptophyta > Pinopsida > Pinales > Pinaceae > Picea > Picea mariana. Next base: position 53,379 of record JASDQU010438412.1, read on the forward strand.
TGTGTACTAGTAGCCTGTGTGCTTGTAGGTGGTGTACCAGTAGGCTGTGTACCAGGATCCACAATGATCCATTGTTCTTTGTCTACAAGAAGGTCCTCCATCTTGAACTTCCATAGCTCAAAGTTTTTACCGTTGAACTTCTCTATATCGATTCTAGATGAGCTCACCATTCCTCTTTCTTTACTCGAATCTCCACTACAAAAGCTCCCACTAAACCCAGGTTTATCATAGACCCAAGATAAACCTGATCTATCAAGACCGAGCCAAACCCTCAGCAACAAAGGAGTCCCTCTGAAGCCAAAAACGAGCTCTGATACCACATGTAAGTTTTAAACCTGCGAAGTAAAGCAATGCATATAGATTCTTAAGAAATACAGAAATTAATCAATGGCTCATACACAGAGTACACAGAGATTTTTTACAGGAAACCCTCAACCGAGAAAACCTTTCTTATTTTCATTATCCCTAATCTCACCATTCGCCATACAATATATACAATGTTTTTAGGTATTCCGTAGATACCAAAACCCTAATCCCTTAATCCAGGATTAATTTACAAATCCGCTAAAAATAGAAAAATCAGACGCAATTGTCGTATCTGACACACCCACACACACACACATGCAAATAATATAACACATACCCAACAATATATCCATCATAATCTCCACAATAACACATAAATGATATAAGAACAACCACAGAAATAGGACTTTGATTCAGAAAGCAATGTTCACAGGCCTCTTCGAGGGGGCAACCTCCAATCGAGCAGCACTCTGTTACAATAATCTCCAAGCTAGGGTTTTCATACCCTTGACCCTTATTTATACAAAATATGTCTATCAAGAGAAGCATATAGATGAAGATCCTTCTAGAAGTGGAAGCTTCTATTAGGTCTTCTTACATCCATCTTATTCTATTTTATTGAAAGGCCTTATTAATATTGACCTTTATTACATCCAAATATATTAATATACTTATGTGTGGGTCAGGACCCTAACAAAATTAATTACTGGTTACAATACTTCGAAGTCCATTTCAATGTGCATGAAGACCGTGGAACAAAAATAATTTCTTTTTCCTATTTAGATATGAAAGGTCATGCTTTAACATGGGTGGGAGAGTAATGTTTTCACTTAAATAATTAAATGTGAGCCAAATTCTATTGACTTCGACATGTTCAAAGACCTTGTTAAGACACATTTATACCCCATTGGATAACATGGCTCTATCTTCAGAAAAGGAAGTGACAAAATGTGAAATATTTCACCACAAAATTTCACAAGAGAGAAATTCTATTGGGTATTTATCTCAATATCCTATAAGTGTTCATTAACTATTTTTTAGGATTGCATTACCATATTCGATGAAAAGTGTTTCTCTTAATCCAAACACCATCGATAAGTTTTGTGTTCAATCTCAATATATCGAGGGGGTTAATAACAAGACATAGTTCAGTGAACCAAAGTAGACAAAACAACAAGTGGAATCCAAACAATGTTTGAAGAAGAAGAATAAATGGAAGAAGATGGAATCTACCACTCAACAAAAACCATATTATAATCCTTATTGTAAAAAATATGATGTCAGTGGGAACTTGGAGGACAAAATCTAGAAATTTCATCTAGAACATTTCCTAAAAAACCATCAGCAACAAATAATGAAGTCTTTGTTAATAGGTGACACTAGAAACTAGATTGAGAGAAGTTCTAATGTAGACCAAAGGATAACTTGTATATCAAATAAAAAATAGGAATTCCTGAGTACTTTTATTCTTGAAGATGAAATGGATATGTGAAAATTATTCCATGTAAAATTTCAGCCCAAGAAAATAAGGATTGATTCTCTGTTTGGTCTTGATACATAATCAAATTTAGTATCAACCCATCTATTATAAAATCCTGGACTAGAAGTTAAATATCATCCCTTATCTTATCTTCTAGGATGGGTAAGTCAAGATATGGAATTTAAAGTCACCATGTAGTGCAAGTTAATATTTTTCATTGACACAATATACCTTGATAAGGTAGTTGCATATGTAATACTAGTTGATGTATGTGTTTTCCCATTAGAAAATCCCTCCCAAGTTTTCATATTCCTTGCCATAGTGTCTCCACTTAGTGAACCTATGACATAGTGTTGGTTATTATGGGTTGAAACAAGTTCTAACTACAAGATTACCAACAACCCTTCGACCATTGGCTCTTCTGGATACCAGAAGGAAACACAACACACAAAGTGCACTGCACAATCTCACCCGAGATAGCTTCAATGGGTGGTCGTAGGACTTAGGTGTCTGCAACCATGGGATAGGATGTTTTTCTCCCTCAGGGGAATTAGATATACTCACATGTTAACCCTCGAATACCCATTTATTATGCTAACTCTAACTCGATATTAGTTTTGACCATTGACACAACTATTCCAACAAAAATCCATTAACCATTATAACAACATATACCAACGTACATATATTCATCTACTGCAACATAAGATATAGATCTGAATACTAACTATAGCATTCATCCATTTAGTTCTTTTCTACATATTTTATCAGTTTATCCTCAATGCACAATATTATTTCCTTTGTTATTCTAACATGTTCATCATAAAACTTATTAAAGAAAATATAATCAGAAAGACATCACGCATACACACATAACACAAATATACCATGGTTCACCCCCTCTTGGGGATACGTCCACAAAGATGAGTTGCTTCAGCTCATTATTATTCTTCATGAAAAATCCAGTGTTGTGCATCGTACTTTTCTTCCTCCATTACAATTGATCTACACATATCAAAATACTCCACCAAAAACTGAGAGCATCTAACCAATATCTTAACAAAAAAACCCTAACCAACTAAAGGACAACCTTTTTATAGTCCTAATACATTCTACTTATACAACAAAATGGGACAAAGCCCTTACAAAAACCCTAACCCTAAGCGGATTAGGTTTGTCCGCTTTCCAACTGCTCAATCTTGGCTGGTCCTCGATCCAACCATTCTCCAAGTTGATGTTTTTCCACTTTCAAACTAATCCACAAAAGTTTTTCCACTTTATAACTGATTTTCTCAGCGTTGCTTTTCCTCTTTTTCCAGCGCAATCCCTATTTTCCACTGTTTTCAGCCCACTCCTTATTTTTCGGCTCTTCTTTGATTCTTTCCCAAAATTGGCCTGTGCCAACATGTCCCCAACACTAACATCGTGACTCGTCCTGAGTCACTCATTGACTCCTGCAACTTTCACCGTCTGTGCCGGTGATTCATACATCTTTGTTATTTGTTGGCATTTCTCCTGGGCATGATTGCTCTTCTCTGCCATGGCTTCTACCATCTGCACAGTGACTGGAGGTCTTAGTATTTCTCCTCCCTCCAATCCTATCTTCTCCACTCTTGATTTTGCTGCGTCGATCTCCATGACCAATTGTTCTTCCTTTTTCTACAGAGGCTCCAATTGATCATGTCTTGTGATTTTATGTGCCTGCATTGCTTTCTCCTCTGCGTGTAGGCTCTTCATGTCTTTCGTAGTCTTGATTTTCTTGGGAAGTGGCATTGTCTTCTATCGTTGTTTTAAATTTTCCATTACTGCATGCACTCTATCTTCCTTTCCTGGCATCTCTTGCAAGCTCCCATGTTCTAAGAGTTATGTCCACGACTAGGCACTCTTCTCCAACAAATCTGTTTTTTGTTGTATCACTTGTGCTATGTTTTCTGCAGATGTTGTTACATCTTTCTCTCGCTGCACTCTGACTTTTGGAGGATTAGTGGGTACTGCATTCTCCTCCATATCCTTTAATTGGCTCTTGTACTGCTCCAAGGCCTGTGCTATTTTCCTCATCTTCTCCTCAGAAGATACTTTTTCCGTCCCTGCGTTGTCTGGGATGGTTTGAAATACTTCGCTTATGTGTTTCTCCATCTCTTGTACCTTTTTCTATGCTATCTTTTTTTTCTTCCCTTCTTGGTCGATTGCTTCCTTTAGAGTGATTTTTTCTTCTTACACTATTTATAATTTCATCGCATCAGACCTTTCCCTGGACCGAATTTCTTGTGCAACACTAATCTATAATGTATACAGTGCCTTCATTGGGATCTTTGCCAATGCCAAGTCCAATGTCTCAATTTCCTTCAGGGGATTCTATGTTGCCTCCTCATCAATGAACATCATATCAAGTGTTATGATAAAATTGGCGCTCTCCTGCACTGTGATTTTCACTGTTTCTCCAACAAGAATTCCTTCCCTAGTTTTTGTTGGTTTATCTTTTTGTGGCTAGTCTTCCCTGATCCTGAACTGCTCCAGCACAATTTGTCCACTTTGTAACTTCTTTTCTCAACGCTACTTTTCCTCTTTTTCAGGCGCTCTCCCTATTTTCCTCTGTTTTCGATGTGCTCCTTATTTTTCGTCACTACTTTGATTCTTTCCCAAAATTGTCGTGTGCCAACACATAGCACATGTGTTCATGGGATATTAAAGAATACATTTAATTTCATTAGATATTGATAAATATCTCCCAAAATCCTTTTGTTGAACCCCCCTCCCAATATATCTTTCCAATAAATAAATAAACCCTATTTTTACTAAATATCCCTATTGTTACTAGATACCCCTTTTTTATACCCCCAAATACCTATAAATCCCCGATAACTCACATCTTTTCCACCAATATCTAAAATATTTTGACTCTATTATTGGAAATTAAAAAACCTTGTTTATGAATGAATGTGATAAGATATTGGCCAACAAGGTGAAGCCCCCATTGTCCTCACAAGGTCACCCACCACAAAAACCCATTTGAATGAATTAAATCATTTGTTGTGTCATCCTAAGTGTAAACCCAAGGTCACCATTCAACTCACTAAAGTATATTTATGATTGGCATCACTTCATGGCATACATAAGTTCAGTGGGGGTCTCAAGCAAAAGAAAATCCATGAAAAACTAGGGTTATCCCCACTGGCTAGATCAAACGTCAAGGCTAGATCATGGAAATTCATAAAGGGGAGGGCCTTGACAAGAGAAAAATCCATGAATAGATTATATTATACTCATGTGTCATATCAATGGTCCATATGGGCCTACAAAATTTTCTAAAATGAAGAGGCCTCGATGGGGAAAAATCCATGAATGATCAGGATTACCCTTACTCGCCATATCAATGGTGGAGGGAGGCCCCTGTCATTTGGTAAAGGGGAGGGTCTATATAAGAGGAAAAACAACAAATGGCTCATATTGTAATCACGTTTCAAATTAAAAATTGATATGGTCCTATGACATTTACTAAAGGTTAAGGCCCCGATGGAAAAACATTATAATGGATCATATTGCACCTACATGTCAACTCAATGGTCAATATGGGACAATGACATTTGGTAAATTTGAGTGGAACCGATAGGGAAAAACCCAAGAATGGAAAGGATTGCATCCACTAGGTAGATCGACAATTGAGGATGGCTTGCAAGATTATTTTTCTCATGTGTTAAATGGTGTAGTGCAACTACAACACATATTCCCTATGGATAATCCTTGTGGGCCAATAAATATGTGAACATTTCCTAATATCCTCTAGGGTGGGTTATTCCAACATATCACACACATTCATGTGTCGTGATAACAAACAAAAATATTATGGAGGTTGAAAAATATTCAATTAAATCTCATGGTAGCAGTAATGACACACATGGTTTACCACATTGTGCATTAAAAATCAAAGATGATGCCTTTATTCCCCTCATTTCATACAAGCATCCAAGAAAAATAAGATCTATGGTGACCAAGCTTAATCAAAATTTCTTAGCAATCCCACCATTCAGAAGTCAAATTTCCATTTCAATTTAGTTCACTAGATTGAGTTTCTAACTGAGTTGTCCTCAATTCTAGGGTAAGAGCATTGCTTGCATTCCTTATTTAATTTTCCTCCTCTATGTTAGTAACTCCATAATTATGAAGAAATAAAAAATAGTCTCCCAAGGGTATTCTTCCCAATTGGCCAGTTGCTTCTTCGATGCGAGCAATGTTTCATCCTTTGTCACCTATCCATTCATTGATATCCTAGCTCAAGTGCCCTCCCCATCTTAAACTAGATGAATTCCAACAAAATCTTGAATACATGTTATGGAAAATTCTTGGATGGTCATGAAAAATGTTTTCACTAGTCGTTTGGCTTGGTCCAACACTTGTTTGGCATACCTATTCCTTGAATTTTTTGAGCTATGTGCTAAATATTATGATCCCAGTTCCACCTAATTCCTTACTCTGATGGAAATATGAGGGTTTTTCTGTTGGAGTTACTTCACACACACCAAGGATTTATTTTTCCTAAGGTTTTTCCTTTTTTATTAGTCATAATTAGTCATTATCCAGTCTCCTATATTTAGGGGAGAATATTCCACTTGGAGAATATTATCTTTCAATTGACACTTCAGTTTGACTAGTTGAGTTGAGTTTACATGTTGCATTGGTTTTGTCACAATGCAACATTGGGATCATCACCATGATAATGTACACTTGCCTTGGGATCATCAATATACTGGTGCATTACCCTTGATTTTTTAAGTTAACTCCTTACTACTCTCTATTCAGTCAGTTAACTGAAGACTAGTTGACTAGTTAAATCAGCTAGGTGGTAGTTCACTCCCATAACTGCCTGAGAGTCTAGACTAGGTGGAAGTTCACTCTCATAACTATTGGTGTGTGTCAATATCACTCTAGACTACCAATATGGTGCATTAGTTACTCATGTATACTATATCTATTGTAAATTATTCACTCTTTGAGTGTGGAATACAGTTAATGAGAATTCTTCCATTATTTCTCTCATTCTTCTTATTTCTCAATTTCTCTCTGTAAATGTGTGTAGTATTTTCTAGCTAGATCTATTCTGTGCAGGTTCAACACATTTACATGGTATCAGAGCCGACAGACTGCTAAGCAAAAGCTACACCAATTTTTTTTTGTAGGTACAAAAGATTGAAGACAACAAAAAGATGGATTATTCGCCAGAAATACTTCTCACGCCTCATAACTATTCGCAATGGAAGGAAAAAATTATACTTATGCTCAGATGCAGAGGTTTGTACCAAATAACTATGGAAATGGAAGTAGAGCATGATTTCGTCGATGAGAAAAATGACTTTCTCAATAGACAATATATGGCCATAGGATGTATCCTCTATTTTATTTCTCCTGAAATTCTCCATCAAGTATATGATGACTCACAATAATTCACTCCAAATGAATTATGGAGCAGATTGGAGGTTTTATTTGGGAATAAGGAAGAATACATGCAAAATGTTGACAAGATAGAGAATGTAGAAAAGCCACTAGAAGATAAATCATCTCAGTTTGAAGAGCCTTCTACACAAGTATCTACAAAAAATTGTATTCTATTAATTGAAAATGATGTCTACTCCATTTCAGATTTGTTTTCTGAAATTCATGTGGAATATATATGACATGCATCTCAGGAGTCACATGCAGACACTTTTTCATGCACCATGCATGCATCTCAAGAGACAAAAAGAGAGCCACGCAAATCAGACTTCATTATGATATTTTATGAGCACAATTTGCAGAAACAAATTGGATATTTGAATTCCTCTCAGGAAAATATCCAATTTCAAAAAAACAATCATCTGAAATGGAGTCTGGGAAGTGAAGTTATGATCATTTCAAAATCTACAAAATTTCAACATTTTTTCAGAAACGGCTGCATGGTTTTCAAAATTTAATCCAAACTTTATTTGGATATTATTCATTAAAAGAAGATAAAGTGGATATGTGTGGACATATCAATGGGTTATATACTTCATCAGATCCATGAAAACATCTACATCTTCAATAAAATCTTCAACGAGCATAAACTTGCACAGTTGTGAGGTCTTCTTGGAGTGAAGGACAAGGTCTTCTTGGAGGCATTAGCATGGTGATGATCCCAATGTTCCCTCTTTCCTCATTTATTTCAGTGTATCTTTTGTATTTGGGCACCTAACATGGCCTTGTTGCCAGGATCCATTGTTTATTTTCACCATAGTGATGTTTAGGGGGGGTATTGGAGTTATTTCACACACACCAAGGATTTATTTTTCCTAAGGTTTTTCCTTGTTTATTATTCATAATTAGTCATTATCCAGTCTCCTATATTTAGGGGAGGATATTCCACTTGGAGAAGATTATCTTTCAGTTGACACTTCAGTTTGACTAGTTGAGTTGAGTTTAGATGTTGCATTGGTTTTGTCACAATGCAACATTGGGATCATCACCATGTTAATGCGCACTTGCCTTGGGATCATCACTATACTAGCACATTACCCTTGATTTTCTGAGTTAACTCCTTACTACTCTCTGGTCAATCAGTTAACTAAATACTAGTTGACTAGTTAACTCAACTAGGTGGCAGTTCACCCATGTAACTGCCTGAGAGACTAGACTAGGTGGCAGTTCACTCTTGTAACTGATGGTGTGTGTCAAGATCACTCTAGACCACCACTATGGTGCATTAGTTACTCATGTATCCTATATCTATTGTAAATTATTCACTCTTTGAGTGTGGAATATGGTTAATGAGAATTCTTCCATTCTTTCTCTCCTTCTTCTTCTTTCTCAATTTCTCTCTGCAAATGTGTGTAGTATTTTCTAGCTAGATCTATTATGTGAAGGTTCAACACATTTACATTTTCCATCACATCCAATTCCATTTCCACCATGCTAGAGACATCCCTAATATTTTAATTCCTATGTATGAAGGAGTTTAAAGAAATAATCTCAATTTGGCTCCAAATTGGATAAGGAACAAACTCACTAGACTTGTCCCCAAGAAAATTCATCTTTTGGATTCATCTCCACCATTCAAAACCAAACAATTCCTTCCTTGGGTCCAAGATATAATGTCCATGTTCTCTTGTATCTTGGGAAGGGATTATTATTTTATGGTTGAGAATGCAATGTTGGTCCTCCTAGAATGATTCCATGATGATCTAGTCACCTCTTTCTGATATGACAAAGCCATTACAAAGAACATAAAGAAGAAATTGGCTAATTTCATTTCAAAGAAAATAGTTATTTATCCTGCATACCTATGGTACCTCTACATTTACTATTAGAGTGGTTCATAGGCCCACCTAGGGATGTGTTTTCAAAAGGAATGCCAACAAACTAGAATTTTTTATTGGTTCCCATGGGTTAGAAAGAACGATAAATACCACTCGTTGCTCTATTTTGTGAATTTTTTTGTGTGTATGCAACCTTCTTTGTTATCAATCATCTACATGCTTTGAAGTCCTATTTATGGGGAGGTATAACATCATCCTAGGCCACTCATTCACATACTATCCTTATGGAAATGGCCATACTAAGTCCTCAAATAAAAATCTCATGAAAATCATTAAGAAAACCCGAGTGAATAACAAGAAAGCATGGGAATCCTAGCTGAAATATGCATTATGGGTAGAAAGGGTCCGAACCAAGGGAGTTATATGAAAATCATCTTTTCAACTAGGTTATGGCATGGAAGTGGTCCTTCCGACTCAATTAGATCTACCTATGCTGAAATTATTCTAGGATACAATGTCTAAACCTCATAATATATAGAGAAGGATCAATAGATTGGTGGGTGTATCACATGATTAAGGAATATCAAGGTAAAATGAAAAGGTTTTCGACAAAAATTCCAAGCCCAAAATTTTTGTGGAGCAAGATTTGGTCCTCTTATGGGATAAAATGCATGAACACCTTGGTAAGCATTGGAATTTTGACAATTTGTGGCTAGGCTCCTATGTCATCAAAGAGATATGAGGCCAAATTTCCAACTCTTCCCACTTGGATAACCCAAATGGGTAGTGGAATTATTTTATTTTAAATGGAAGGCATCTCAATCATTTCATACCTACATAAGAATAGGATCCTGACAATCCTACCCTGTACCAATGTTTCTTTTTCAGTTTCTTGTTTATTTCCCTTTTTCCTTTCTCTGCATATGTTTTCACCTTTATTTATCTCCATTGATATTTTTGACTAAGTTTTCAATCAATATTTTGAATCCATAACCCAAATTTGGCTCCATAACCAATGGATAAGTAAATGTCTTGTTCTTTCATAGATTTGTTTATTGGCCTCTCATAGGGAGGAGCCATCCCATAGAAGGAGTCAAATGTTTTCCCCATATAATAAACCTCCTAAATTTTTATAGTCCTCTCAATATCACCCACCTCCAAAACCTTGTTTCAATGAATAAAAACACATATTTTGTAAGCCTAAGTGTAAACCAATAATTGTCCTTCACCGGGCTTAGGTAGATCTATGGTTGGTATCACTTTTCAATGTCCATACATTATATGGGGGTCTCAAGTGAAAGAAAATACATGGATAACTAGGATTACTCCTTTTCATATCAATAATCAAGGGTAGACTATGGAATTTTGTAAGGGGAGGTCCTAATCAGAGGAAAATATACGAATGACTCATATTTCACCCACATGTTAGATCGATGATCAATATGGGTCCCGTACATTTGGTAAAATGGAGAGACCTCGATGGAAAACATTCACAAATGGACAAGATTACCCCTACTCACCAAATCAATGCTCGATGATAACCCATGAAATTTGGTAAAGGGAAGGGTTATAACAAGAGGAAAATCCATGAATGGATCATATTTCACTGGCATGTTAGGTCAATGGTTGATATTGGCTTGCAACATTTGGTAAAGGTGAAAGGAACTGATGGGAAAAAAACCCACAAATGACTTAGATGGCACCCATGTGTTAGATCAAAAATCGATATGGGCCCATGGGATTTGGTAAATTTAAAGGCCTCAATGGGGAAAAATATTAAATTACCAATATTTCATCCATTGGCTAGAATGGCGATTGAGGATGGGCCACATGTTTATTTTTTTCCTATGTGAAAAATTGTGGTGTAACTACCATGCATATTCCGTATGGATAACCCATGTAGGCCAATAAAGATGCATATTTCACCTAATATCCCCTGGAGTACATTCTTATTGCCTACCACACACTTCCACATGTCTTCACCATAAGTAGAAAGAAAATTAGGCTCAAAAAATCTTCAATTTAAGATCTCAATGGTAGTAATGGAGCATACGATTTACCAACTTGCATGTTAAAAATCGAATATGTTTTCTTTATCCCCCTCATTTCATACAAGAATCCAAGAGAAATAAGAGATTTGGAGACTAGGATAAAGAAAGATGTTCTTAGTAATACCATCATTCGAATTTCATTTTTTATCGATACTAAGTTCACTAGCTTGAAATACCAACTAGGTTGTCCTAAATTCTCAAGTTAGAGCATTCCTTCCACTCCTTGTTTAATGTTTCTTCCTTTGTGCTAGTCTGCCCATAATGCCAAAGAAATACAAAATAGTCTTAGAGGGGTTTTATTCCTAGTTATATAGTACCTACTTTGATGTGAGTGATGTTTCATCCTTTGTCGCTCAACTATCCATAGATAACCTAGCTCAAATAGTCCCCACCATATTAAACTTGATGAATTCTAGAAAATCCATTGGTACATATTATTTAAAAGTCATGAAGGGTCATTAAAAAGGTTTGCAGTAGCCTTATTTCTTGTCCCAACACCTAGTCCTTAAGGCATATGCATTCTCTGAGTTTTTTTATCTATGTTGTTAATTAATATTACGACCCTAGTTCTACAACAATCTTTACATTTGATGGAAAATATGATATTTTCCCATCACAACTAAGTCCATTTCCACCATTCTAGGGACATACCTAGGCTCCAAAGTCCTATCTATGGAGGAGTGCAAAGAAATATATCTCAGGTTGACTCCAGACCAAAGAAGGAACAAACTTGTTAGGCTTGTCCCCTATCAAAGTTGTCTTTTGCATTCATATCAACCTTTTAGAACTAAAGAATTCATCGCCTGGGTCCATGATACTATATCCATGTGCTTCATTATATTGGGAAGGGATGATAACACTATGGTTGATAAGGCAATGCTATTCCTCCTAAACCAACAACATGATTCTCTAGTCCCCTCTTTATGACATGCCAAAACCATTGCTAAAAACATGAGGGAGCAATTGGCCAATTGATTTAGTTTAGAGAAAATATTATGGTATCTTTCATACCTAGTGTACCTCTTCATTTACTATCAAAGTGATTATTTATCCCACTTGGGGATAAAGTTACAAAAGGATGGCCATCCAACCAAAGTTATTGTCTAGATCACATGGGTTAAGAAGAATGAGAAAGACTATTCCTTGCTCAAATTTTTGAACAATTTTCTATATAAAGATTTTTCTATTATTGATGGCAAGGAACCGAAATGTTAGTTTAATGAGATCAAGCTCTATTTATATACTATTCAACTTCATAGGAGAGGTAAATGGTTCATAGTAGAATACTACATAGTAATCAAATTATATAGATCATAGATACCCTCCTACAAGATTATGAAGCTCCTCACTCCAAGGGTATTTATCTTAGAATATGTTAGACAAATCCTAGATGTGGATGAATTTATTTTTAGAAATTTCAAGAAGAAAAGCCACATAGTCTACACCATTTCCTTGGGTGGGTATTCCTTTGAAAATCTCAAAGGAGCCAGGGAAGAAAGCGTTTCTAACCAACACTCTTGGATGCAAGTAAAGTCTATCATGGAGGGTCAAGAAGACCCTAAAACAATGATGGATAAATATTTCCCCCCTCCGCTAATAGAGTAGAATAGCATAAGACTCTAGAATATTACACCTTCTAAATTTCCAAGAATGTAGTTGCTATATTAGAAGATATGTATTTGAAGCCATGTATGAGGAAATGAGGAAAGGAGTATTGGATTGAAATTTTGATGAGAAGAATATAGTATCCTAGTGGAATATGATATGTTACTTGAGAGAGAGAGAAAAATCCCTATGGAGACCTACATGAAGACAAAACATTCTAAGACACATATGATGAGGTGCACTTATATGATGAGGAGGAAGAATCATTGGTCCTAACTATGTCAAAAATCCAAAAGGAGAGGCTTGAGAAAAGATAACCTAGTTCACGCCTTGAAAAAGCCATACAAATTGCTAAGAAAGTCTACTATAAGGGATTCAACATACTCACATCTATAGGTTACAAAGGCTTTGGTGGGATGGGGAAAAAATAATGGTCTAGTTGATCCCATACAAGTGATTGGAAGGCTCAAGAAATCATGATTTAGGGATGAATACAGATCCTTGCACACTAAGAAAGTGGACCTATAGTGCACATTTGCATCAGTAGGAGAAGGCCAATATGAGATAGAAGATGTATAGACTTGTGAAGGAAATGACCCCATTTGGTAAAAAATCCAAGCTAAAGAGCCTCCACGGGCTACAATTACAGGATATAGGGGGGGGGAACCAAGGGAAGAAGAATGAAATAAGGTTAAAGATGATAGGGAAGAACAATAGAGACTAATTCAAGATATATATATATATATATATATATATATATATATATATATAAACCATGAGGTTGAGAAAGTAGCTAGAGAGGAAATGAGAGAAGTCATGTCTATAGTAACATGAATTATAGGAAAGATAAGTGTAGAGGAAATTTTTCTTCCATTCATAGGAGAAGATAACTAAGAGGTCAATGAGTTAATGGAGGAAATGAAAATAAAAAGGAAAAATGGATAGAATGGAGTAGAAGTGTAGGCAAAAAAAACCAAAATTGGTGCTCCCAAGATAATAGAAAACACCCTAAAAATTTCTAGAAATAATTGGGGTTGTTTCTCATATAAACCTGTCCACTAATCCACTCCTACTCCCTCCATTTTATCATTACTCAATGTATTCTTTCTAGGAGGTTTCCCTAGCACCCCTGATGTTTATATTTCTTAGGAGACTAGATCTTCCCTTCCTCTATTTGAGAAGTACATTCAACCCTTAGAATCCATACATCCCTATGATATTATCATGGAATAAAAGGATAATAATAAAAGTACCATGGGATCCCTCTCAAACTTGGAGATTGATGTGCCTCTTGCACAAATTAGGCTAGTTCCTATGTATGATGGTCTCATAGGTGATCTCACCTTGACCACTTTTGAGCCTATGATTGTCAAATTCAATGAAGATATGAAATCAAAGGATTAAAGAGTAGCCCAATGATCCAAGTGGATATTAGTGTCCACCCATCTGTTCCATTCACTCAAAATGGTTCTCCATCTAGGTAGTCTTGTTATGATTATCTAGGTCCATTTTGAGGCCCTTAATGAGATTTTTAAACAAGTGATGCAAGAATAAATTTACCTTTGGCAAAGCTAGGATATAATATTTTATTTTCTCCTCAATTACAGCTTTCCAATGAGCTACTATGCACGTCAGATATATATTGTATGTGAAAGCTACATTCCCCAAAAAATGATGTAGAAACTAATGCCCAAAAATACCTTTTGGCATTTCAAAACACCTTTTGGCATTTCAAAACACCTTTTGGCACTTAACCTCCTAGGTTTAGGGTTTTGAACAAAATTACCAACTTAATGAGAACTGTGACCTCAAAACGAGAACTCTAGCCCTTAAAACACATATTTTTTCATAAAAAAGATGAAAATCAACCCCCAAATAAAAAAGTGGCGCTATCGGTAGCACCACTTTTGTAACCGGGTCAAAATTAAAACGTTTTTCAAGAATGGGCTTAAAGGATAAAATGGTTGCTCATAAAAAACTTTAAAATTAACCCCTAAATCAAAAAGTGGTGCTACCAGTAGCACTACTTTTTCTAACCAGGTCAAATTACAACTTTTTTCAAGCATGACCTTAAAACATAAAATGATTGCTTAGAAAAACCTTATAATCAACACCAAAATAAAAATGTGACGCTACCTAAAGGAAAATGTTTTTTCTAAATGTTAAAATTGCAGCTAATTATGACCTGATTGAAACTCTGACCTTGACAACAAATCCCTATGCAAATAAAAAACCCAAAATTGGATCCTAAATGGTCACATGAAAATTTATTTAATAACTTTTTTTTTTCAAATTTACATTGAAAAATAAATAAAGAGAAAGGAGAAAATCTTCACAATTATTAATTTTTTGATGAAGACAAAAAAAGATTAAA